>SNQJ01S0021534.1:118435-166159 GCA_010110895.2 Picea sitchensis
TGTTAGGGTTTTTTTCCCTAGAAGGAAACCCTCTTTTATGAGGGAAATGTATTGCGGCTATGGTTGATGGTGAATATTGTATTCTGAGAGAGGAGACTGTGAGAGAAAGAAGAGGAAGTTACAACGGGTTTTGTTGTAGGTTGCATCCCTTCATTTGCTGGATAATAATAAAAGAAGGACCTGGAAATTTCTCTGGTGGACGTAGCCCACATTGGGTGAACCACGTAAATCCGTGTATCTCTTGTATTGTGTGTCTTCTGTGTTTTGTTTCTGCATTTGTTTTATTTTATTGCTCCGCGGTCCTGGTTTTCTAACAATCATCCCCATGTTTATAGTGATATGCCTTGGCCATGGACATTGAGCATAATAAATCTTAGTTTAGGGCTTGTGGCCCTTTTTTCCCTCCCCCTCCTTGGTAAAATTGTTAACTCCCATATTCTTTGTCAAATAACCACTAATTGTACATATATCCCACAAGAAGGTCAAATATCACTTATAAAGGATCTGTGTAGTTGTTGGAATCCTAATTCGTAGCTCTTGAGCTCATGAAGATTTATTTTCGATCAAAGGTCCTTGTTTTCCTCCCTATCCATGGTATAGGCATTAAGACCCATTTTCATTGTGAAAAATATAGTAATGGAACCAAAGATCTTCTATAAAGGCCAAATATCCCTAATAGAGGTTTTATGTGGTTGTTTGAGGACTACTACATGCAGCTTGATCCTTAGAAAATTCAAATAGGGACTTAGAACCATATGTTCCTTCCATAACCATGTTCAATTCCTTTAGTGCATTACATGGTTTGCAAAACCTCCTAATGGCATAAATCCCAAACTAGAGGCCTTGATACCCAATTGTGGTGCTCAAATATTATGAATCGAATCCATAGCATGTTTGGAGGAGAGGATATATGTATTGGTATGGAAATCAAGCTTGAGAATATGTTTTTAGGTCTAAAGGACATTATTTTCATTCCCTAGCCATTGTAGGGGTCATGATACCCATTCTTATTTGGAAAAAATAATAATTTTTCCCATATTCTCAGTTGGATGCAATGTAACATTTTCATGGAAATTGAGCATGAGAAAACATTTGTAGGGATTGAGGCCCTTGTTTTCCTCCCTTCTCCATGGTAAAGGCTTTAACTCCCATATGTGTTGTCAAAAATATCTCATAAAGGATATGTGTAGTGTTTTGAGTCCTTGTTAATGTCCCTTGAGACTGAGAAGCTTCATCTTTTGCATAAGGCCATTTCTCCCCTCTCATATCCATAGTATAATCCCTAATACCAAGTTGTATCATGAAAAATATATTAAGGGCACCAAAGATCCCATAAAAATGTATTTTTTAGTTGTTTATGTACTACTACATGAGGCTCAATATTATGAAGATTCAAATAGGGTGTTAGAACCATATTTTCCTTCCCTAACCATGGTTAACGACCCTAGTTCATTACATGGTTCTCACAACCTCATAATGGAACTAAGGTTCAATGCAAAGGCTTATAGATACAAATTTGGTGCTAAAATCTTATGATTGGTACTTATATCCTAGTCAAATGACATGGATCTCTTAGAAAGGATTTATATGTTGGTTCAAGAAATTTTTCATAGCCATTTATCTCCAATAAGTTTTGATTAGGTCCTAAGGCCCTTTTTTCCTTACTAGGAAATGGTAAGGGACCTATATCCCATTATTTTCATGTATAACATACTAATGGTGCCCATATTCATAGTCAGAGGCAGTTTTCATGGCCATTAAGAATGAGAAAGTTTTGTTTAAGGATTGAGTCCCTTCTTTTCCTTACCCAACCATATTATAGGATCTATATTCCATATGTGTTGTCAAGAAGCTCCTAATGGCATATATATTCCTGTAGAGACTAAATATTCTTTAGAAAGAATGTGTCTGGTTTTTGGAGTCCTAGTTCATGGTCCTTGATCTTGAGAAGCTTAATTTTGGGCATAATGTCCTTTATTTACTCCCCTAGAGATGGTATATTCCTTGAGACCGATTTATATTTTCATAAACATACTAATCATTCCAAATATCCCCCATATATGCCAAATATCTCCTAAAAAGGTATTGTCTGTTTTTTCAAGGACTACTACATTGATCTTGATCCTAAAAAGATTTAAAGAGTGCCTTAGCATATTCTGTTCCTTCCCTTACCATGTTGAAGGTCTTGAGAACATTACATGGTGTGTAAAACCTCATATTGGAACAAAGGTCTAACCTACATGCCTCAAGACCTGAATGTGGTCGTTAAAAAATTCTAATGACATCCATATCCCACCTGAAGGCTAAGGCATGGATAATCTTAGGGTCTAAATTTCACCCACGAGATAATTTTCCATGCTTTTCCAAAAAAACGATTGGCCAATTAACCTTTTTCTAAAAGTGATTCACCCAAATTAAATAGAATAAAATTATTTTACCTTAAAAATAGCCCAATTTTTATATAAACTATATACAATCCTTAGAAATTTGAATGTTTTTACAAAAATATCACCAAATACTTTATAGTTTTCATATTAAGAACTAGTATGATTCGTGAAGGTTTCTACATTCTAATATAAATTCCCATCCTTAAATTATCCCTACGACAAGAATAACTTAAAGAGGATTTATGTGGTGATTCAAGGCCTTGTTCATGGAAATTGATCTTTAGAATCTTTTTTGGGGGCCTAAGGCCCTTATTTCCTCCCTTGGTTGTGGTAGGGATCTTGACACCCATCATTATTGTGAAAATCTACCAATTGTTCCCATATTCATAGTCTAGGGCATTGTTTATGGCCATTGATGATGAAATATATATATTTTTAGCAGATATTTCCTTTGCATTCCTCCATCAACTAGAAACCATTACTCCCATATTTGTTAAGAAAAAAATCCTATTTTCACCCATATCCCACTTGGAGGCCATATATCCCTTATAGAGTACATATGTGGTGGTTTGAGCCCTTGTTCATGGACATTGAGCTTGGGAATCTTTGTTTGGCCCTCAGGACCTTGTTTTCTTTTCTTGGCCATGGTATAGACCTCAAAATCCATTTTTATAGTGAAAACAATACTAATGGTGCTAAATATCCCCCATAGAGGACCAAAACATACCAATGGAACCAAATATACCCTTATAGGATAAAGATGTCATAATGAGGATATGTGTGATGGTTAAAGACCTTATTCATGGCCATTAAAATCAAGAAGATTTATTTTTGGTTGAACTCCATTGTATTCATCCTCTATCCATGGTATAATACCCAAGACCTATTTATATTGTGAAAAAAATACTAATGTATCCAAATATCCCCCATGGAGTTTGATCTGAAAATGAGAATACTTGTATCTTTTAAAATATTTGTAAGTGTAAATTATGTGTGGTTGGGAAAAAGGATCAATTTGCAAACACATAAACTAGAAATTTTTCACACTTAATATGCAAATAATAACCAACAATAACAAACATCAAAGTAAACACATAACACAACAAATGATAAAGGAGTTCACCCCTCTCTTGGGCTACATCTCCTAGTCCAACTTCCAATGGATTATTTTAATTATTTGATCAAAGTGTTAACACAAATGTCTTGCAATCCTCAAAATAAAAAATAGATGGCTTCAATGGCTCTAGAACATTCAAAAACCCCTAGCTGGGCTCTTTCTGCACCTGATTTGGCCAAAAAATGAAGAAGATATCCTCCTGGAAAATTTCCCCTTCAAGATTGTTGTCTTTGGTTCTCCAATTTGCACATGTATGTGACTAACCTAGCTTCTGCAGAGTTACTAGTCCAAAAACCCATCACACCATACCATTTCGATAAATGGGGCGACTTTTCGAACAATTATAGACCTAGCTCCTTTTTCAGCGGAGGTGTTGGTCACAAGGGGGCCATATGGCCACGTCCCAATGCCTAGTTCAGACCCCCGTCAAATAGTGGATGTAAATCCCACACCAACAGTCCTATGGAGTGGCCATATGGAAAGGTTCTCGCACCTCACATGATTAACATGGTGGCTAACCATCCCTGCGCCATAGGTTATGTGAAATGATTGTATGTAGTGTATGAATTGGGGGCTGGGGCTAAGACCCGACCCTTGTCTCCTCCAACCAAACCCAATGTTTAATTCAAATAAATATTAAACAATATATGGGTAAGAACCATTTCATAGGTGGGTTGGTGGCTTGACCTATGTAGAGACTATGCCATGCGGAGGTCCTGGGATCGACCCCCGTGGACTCCAACAATTCGTTTAGTCTATCGGAGGGGTGTCATGTGGCAGCCCATGACTGGGCGATGTGGCACTATACCACTTGCCACCCAAATGACATGTGTCAGCACCCTACTGGTCCACGTACATTGACAAATCACCTACCCAGTCATCCTTCCAACTCAGCATATCTGCACAGTGGCTCGTCCACATTACCTTCCACGTGTGGGAACCATACCATGCCACGTCAGCACTGTACAGAATGTATGGATTATACAATCAACAAAATTTTGCCTATTTGGAAAAATGGGTAGAACGTGATATCTCACTGATATGATGTATGTTTCAACCCATTCAAGTTGTGTTGGGATCGTGAAGATGAGGCCTACGCCCGTGTTTGCTTTGAAGAAATTCTGAGCACTTTGATTTTTGAGCAAATTTTGATCCCCTGGATCACTCCTCCCCATTGGGAAGCTTTTGGACCTCCAAAAGACTACTTTCAGTCTATTTGAATATGAGGGTACAACTCCCTCACCTTTCCAACCTCAATCCACTTCTCCTTGTTTGGATTTGTGCCTTTAAGACCAACTCGAAGGTATTCCACATTCCCTCATTTTGAAGTTCTCATCCTCTTGTCAAGGATTTTGTTTTCATGCAGTTATGAAAGATATTCTGGTGAGAAATAATCTATAGAAGGAATCTGTACATGTTCTCGTTGATCATCAATCAAACGGGGCTCATACAATCTCAAATTCTCAACATTGACAACTGGATACATTTGCATATAAGGAGGCAAATACAAATGGTAGGCATTGTTACCAATCTTTTCAAGAATCTTGAAAGGTCCATATCTAATTGGTTTTAGTATTTTACCTTCTCCTTTAAGCCTCGTTGTGCTAATGTAAATCCAAACTTCATCTCCAACTTGGAAACTGTGATAAACATGATGCTTCTCATGTCTTGTATTGTACTTGGCTTGGCTCTTTCCCAACTGTTCTTGTACCATTTGATGCACCAACTAAATTTGTTCAATGAAATTATTTTCCCTGTCAATGTCATATTGACCATCAATAGAAATGTCTTTCCCAAAGATAAAATCTAAAGGATATTTGGGCAAATAACCAAAACATGCTTCAAATGGATATGGTTGAGTCGAAGAGTGCTTAGACTGGTTGTAAGCATGTTGAATTTAGTGTAGGTGCTCATCCCAAAGCTTAAGATTCTTGTTGCAATAACCACAAAGAAGATGCAATACTATCCTATTAACCACTTCTATTTGACCATCGGTTTGTGGATGAAAAGTTGTGGTCTTTTTCAACTTGATGTCCATGATTTCCCATAAACTTGACCAAAAGTTCCCAATAAATTGAGAATCTCGATAAAAAATAATGGATTTAGGCAACCCAAAATGTACCCAAACATGCTGAAAGAACATATGTTTTGTTTTCTCAGTTGTAACTTGTTTCTTACAAGGCATCAAAATACACATTTTACTGACATGGTCAACCACATCATAAAGATAATCATGATTTTTTTTAAACATAGGTAAGCCTCCTACAAATTCCATGGAAATGATTTCCCAAGGACAAGAAGGAAGCGGAAGTAGAGTATACAAATCCAACTTTCAATTGCTAGGCTTGATTGTAGCACATAGAGAACATCCTCTTACATATCTTGAAACACTTTCATTCATTTTAGTCCAATAGCAATATCTTTGCAAATTAGCCACCATCTTTCCTACACCAAAGTGGCCAACAATAAGAGAAGAATGAGCTTCCCTTATGATGCTGACTCTTTCACCCTGTGGAATACATAGCTTTCCAAGATGATACAAAAGTTTATCATGTACATGGTAATCCAATTCCTCAAATTGGTTAGTATGACATAAAGTTGCATAAACCTCTTTAAAATCAGCATCTAAAGAATATTGTTCAACATAGCTCTCATGCATGATAGAATTATGCTTAAGAATAACTAAAGCACTAACAATAGGACTAGAAAGCATATCAAAAATTTTGTTATAAATGCCCTTTTTATACCTTATAACCAAGTGGAACTGTTGTAGAAAACCCATGCATCTGAAGTGCCTTTCTTGTTGCAGCTTCGTTTGTGATTGTAAGTATTGCAATCGTTGATGATGTGTGTGAATGATAGTTTCTTTTCCCAACAAATAATGTTTCCATTTTTTCACACTTTTCACCAATACATACAACTCATTACCATAAGTAGGATAGTTAATCATTTCACTATTAAAAGTTTTAGAATGAAAACAAATGGGCTTACCATGTTGCAACAAGACTGCTCTGATTGCATAATTGCTTGCATCTGTTTGGATCTCAAATGGTTGTCTCAAATTTGGAAGTGCAAGAAATAGAGATGAACTAATATTCTCCTTCAATGCATCAAATGATTTTTGTTACTTGCATCCCCATTGGAAAACTTTCTTGATTCTTGTCACTGCATGTAATGGAGTTGCAATTGAAGAGAAGTTAGCAATAAAATTTATCCAATATTGGGATGCTCCCAAAAATATTCTTACCTCTGTCACATTCTTGGGCTTTGGACAATCCAAAATAACTTTGACCTTGGAAGGATCAATTTTAAGTTCTCCTCCTCCAACAATATGTCCCAAGTAAACAAGTGAGGTCTTTCCAAACTCACATTTATACATCTTTAAAAACAAATTTTCTTTCTTTAAGACATCCATTACTTTCTTTACATGCATAACATGATATTCACGAGATTTTCTAAATATCAACATTTCATCCAAGTAGACAATCACACAATCATCTAGAAAAGGTCTTAAAACATCATTCATGACCCTTGTGAATGTAGCAGGAGCATTGTAAAGTCCAAATGGCATTACCATCCACTCAAACAAACCTTCCTTTGTTTTGAAAGATGTCTTCCAAGTGTCTCCTTCAACAATCCTAATGTGATGATATCCACTTCACAAATCCAATTTAGTAAAATACTTATCATATTTCAATTGATCAAGCAAATCATCAATTCTAGGAAGAGGATAATGATTATTTACCGTAATCTTGTTCAAGGCCCTGAAATATACACACATGGGCCATGTACCATCTATCTTTGGCACTTTGGTGATCCACATGGCGATGTGCTTGGCATGATGACCCCTTTGTTAAGAAATGCTTTAATTTTCTTTTTGATTTCAACATTCCCCATGATTGACATCCTATACATACCAATGTTTGGTTGAGGACAATCTTGTTGCAATAGTATCTCATGTTGGATAGCCCTTTTTGGAGGCAATCCCTTTGGTTCCTGAAACATCTCATCATATTGGTTAACAACCTCATATAAATCATATTCAAACTTTGAATCACAACCTTGGAAAGCTTCTTGTTCAACATTTTCTTTGGGTTTGATCATCAAAAGGACAAAATTCTTACTAGCATCGACTAATCTGTTCATTTGTCCATCATTTACAAGTGACAAATTCAACTTCTTTGTATGTTCTCTAACAATGTACTCAACTCCATTTTTAAACAAATGATACCTGTTCTCATGACAATGAAATATGGCTCTCCTATCATATAATTATACGATTCCAAACACAATTCCACAGATATCCAAAGGAATAACATCAAGATCTACCTCATCTATAAAATTTGCAGTGATGGCAAATCTAAGTTTGCACATTCTTGTCACATGCAATTTGGCATTGTCACATATCCATCCTAGAGGGTACGGTTTAGGATGTGGAGTAGTTTCCAATTTTAGTTTCTTGACATTGTCTTCATATATGAGGTTTTCTTGAGATCCAGTATCAAAAAGAGTATCTATCTTGGTATGCTTTGAAATCACCCTTATGTTGAAAATCTCTATTCTTTATTTTTCATGTTGAGTTTCACTGACGTTTTTACTACTTGAACAACTAGTACTTGCAATATAGTCCTTACCTTGAAAACCCATGGTTGTAATCTTTGTTTCATCACCTGAATCGAAACCTAAATCATGTTGTACGATTGGAGTAGTATTTGGTTTCCCCTTATTGCTGATTTTTTTGGGTCTCTTTTCAGGATGAAGTTTCCAACAATGGTCTTCATCATGGCCATCTTTTGAACAATGTTTACATGTGAGTTTCTCTCCCTCTTTGTTGGTTGAAGCATTATTTCTTCCATTTCCATTGAACTTCTTCTTTCCTTTGTCTCCATGAACAAAAGGATTATTGCTTCCCTATTGAGGTTCATTCCTTCCTCTTGCTTCCAAATGAGTTTCATGTTCACAAACTTCATCTAGACTTGTAGGGTTAAACATAAGTATTGTGTGCCTCAAGTAGCTATGCGATCTTCCAATATATTTGAGTAAATTTTCTTGAGAAGACAAATCTATACCCAAAATCAAAGTCCTTCTTCTAAATTCTTGAGTGTATCTTTGAACACTTTTCCCTTTAGCTTGTCTAAAGTTTATCCAATCCATAATATCTTTCTTCAAGTATGCTAATGGATAAAATTGTCTTTTAAGTGCAACAATAAAATCATTCCAAGAGGATAAAAATTTACCATGTTTCTTCATGTCCTCTTGAGTTTTGGATTCCCACCAAATGAGCGTTGCACTATCCAATCTTAAAGAAGCAAGTTGAATCTTAGTTTCATCATCTTTGATCCTTTGTATTCGACAATAAACTTTAATCTGACGAATCCAATTATCTAATTTTTCAGGATTTACCTCTCCATTGTACATAGGCAATTAAAACTTAATATCAAGCTTAATCAAAGGAGTTTGTAGAGTATTTTTACCATGTTCTTTTGGAGAATTTGGAGATGGTTGTGAAATGGTAGAAGAGGTGGAATATGGAGTTGAAGGAGGTGGATAATCACCATTCCGTCCATTTCCCTTTGGAGTTTTATCACCACTATCTCCATTACTCTTTGGAGGGTTTGAGATTTCACCTTGCAATATTGCATTTCTTTCTTCAAATAAAACTTTCACCATCTCTGTCATATCATAGAAATGTTTTTTGAAAGTTTCATCCTCTGAAGGAAGAGTTTCATGACTCTCCTCATGAACCATACTTGGTGAATATCTCCTTGAAGATTGAGGTGATTGGGTAGTTCTCCTTCTTGACTATTGATAAATTTTCCCTACAAGTTGACCTTCTCCTCTTGTGATCTTCAACCTTGTAAGCATAAGAAAAAAAAAAAATTGCAAACAATCAAGCCTTCAAAAACCAATGATATGATACCAACTTGATCTGAAAATGAGAAGACTTGTATCTTTAAAATATTTGTAAGTGTAAATTATGTGTGCTTGGGAAAAAGGATCAATTTGGAAAAACATAAACTAGAGATTTTTTAGAAACATGGTGCGAAATATACCCCTAGAGGTTATAGATTACCTAGAGGGGGTTAATGTAGTGGGTTGATACCTCTCTCATGGTCGTTGAACTCAAGAGGATTTTATTTGGGCCTAAGGCCATTGTTTCCCTCCCCTAGCAATGGCATAGGATCAAAGACCCATTATTATTGTGAAAAACCTACTAATCATGCCAACGATTAGCCACAAAGTAAAAAAACATACTAATGATACTGAACAACCCCATAGAGGTTATATATCCCTTAGAGAGGATTTTTTTCCTATTTCAAGGCCTTCTTCATAGACATTGAGCTCAAGAAGGCTTGTTTAGGGCCTAAGAGCATTTTTTTCCTCCTCCAACCATGGTAATAATATTGAGACCCATTCTTATTGATAAAAACATTGTTATGGTTCTCATATTACAAACCAAAATCCTTGTTCATTTTTATTGAACATGAGAAATATCCATTTAGTACATTAGGCCCTTGTTTTCCTCCCCCTACAATTGTCACTGTATTGATACCATTCTTATTGAGAAACAAATACTAATCGTGTCCATTTTCCTAGTTGAAGGCATTGTTCATGACAATTAAACATAAGAAATATTTAGTCATAGACATTAATTATAAGAATATTTGTTTTCTACCTAATGACCTTATTTTCCTCCATTTTCTATGGTCAAGGCCTCGAGATCCATTTTTATTGTGAAAGACATACTAATGGAACCAAATAACCCCTCAGAGGCCAAGGTTCCCTTAGATAGAATTTGTGTGGTGTCTAAAGGACTTTTTCATGGCCATAAAGCTCAAGAACATTGGTTTAGGGTGTGAGATTGTTTTCCTCCAATGGCCATGATAAGGTTCGCGAGACCCATTATTATTTTGTAAAACATACTAATAGTTCTCATATTCCTCATTAGAGGCATTTTTCATGGACATTGAGAATGATAAAGCATCACTTAGGGAATCAGACCCTTGTTTTCCTCCCTTTTACATGGTCACCATCTTGATAATAATTATTATAGTGTAATGCATACTGGTGGTGCCCATATTCCTAGTTGAAGCCCTTTTCCATGGTTGTTGAGCGTTATAAACATGTCTTTATGGATTTAGGCACTTTTCGCCCTCCCCTAGACATGTATAGGCCCTATATGACATATGTGTTGCAAAAAATCTACGAATTTCACTCATATACTAGACAAAGGCCATAGCTCCCTTATAGAGGATCTCTGTGGTGGCTTGAGGCAATATTCATGGCCATTTATCTTGGGAATATTCATTTTTTCTCTAAGGTCATTTATTTCCTCCCATAGCCATGGTATAATCCCTAGGACCAATTTTTATTGTGCAAAACATAATAATGGCACCAAATACCCCCTACAAATTCCAAAAACATATTAATGGTACCATTGACCCCTTTAGAGGCTAGAGATCATTTAGAGAGTATTCATGTAGTGGTTCAAGGACTTGTTCATTCTCATTGATCTTTGGAAGATTTTTTTTTAGTGCCTAAGGCCATTTTTTTCTCTTTTATCCATGGTATAGGTTGTGACCATGCTAAAGACCCTAATATAAATTCCTAGTGTGAAAATCCTACTAATGGCATGCATATTTGTAATTATAGGTTGGGAATCACCCATAGAGGCCCTATGTGGTGATATGTTTTAGGTGTTAGAGGCCAAGTACTAAGGTGTATAGGGTTGTGGATGATTTTTTTTAAACATGTCTAGTATTGAGGTGAAAATTTGTGTTGGTTGTAAAAGGAACATGCACATGTTATAGAACACATGTGTGTTAATAATGGTCATGCATTCTATAATGAATGCATGTTAATAACGTGCATGCATTAATAACATGCATGAATTCTATAATGCATATGCATTCCATTTATATCAAAGGAAAAATAGCACAAATTACAACCCTACACTATTTGAAAAAACTAAGGTTATATATAGGTTAGCAAACATCTTCCATAAAATACTACTATTTACAAACAATTTTTATGATTTTTGTATGAGTGGAAGGAAAACGTTTTGTATTTATTGTTTATAGTCCATGGGAACATGGATGACATACATAATAAACCAATATAGTTAACCTAGTGGAAAGATCATTAAAAGATACCCAAAACATACCAATGGCACCAAAGATCCCCTTAGAGGCCAAATATCACTTAATGAGGATATGTGTGGTGGTTCATGACCTTATTCATGGCCATTAAACTTGGGAATATTTACTTTTTGTCTAACTCCATTTTCATCCTCCCCTATCCATGGCATAATCCCGAAGACACATTTCTATTGTGAAAAAAATTCTAATGTTGCCAAATACCCCATGGAGGCCTAAAATGTGGTGCCAAATATACCCCGAGAGGTTCTAGATTACTTAGAGAGGATTTATATAGTGGGTTGAGTCGTCTCTCATGGCCATTAAACTCAAGAGGATTTTATTTGGGATTAAGGCCATTGTTTCCCTCCCTTAGAAATGTTATAGGAGCCAAGACCCATTCTTATTGTGAAAAATGTACTAATCAGGCCAAATATTATCCACAAAATTCCAAAGCATACTAATGATACCAAAGAACCATATAGAAGCTATATATCCATTAGAGAGTATTTTTGTCACGGTTCGAGGCCTTGTTCATGTACATTGATATCAAGAAGGTTTGCTTAGGGCCTAAAGCCATTTTTTTCCTCCCCGAAGCATGGTAGTAATCTTGAGACCCTCTATTATTAAGAAAAACATACTGATGGTTCTCATATTACAAACAAAAATCCTCGCCCATGGCCATTGAGCATGAGAAAGATCCATTTACGCCATTATTCCCTTGTTTTCCTCCCACTACCATTGTTAGGGTATTGATGTCATTCTTACTAAGAAACAAATACTAATGGTGTCCACATTCCTAATTGAAGGTCGTGTTCATGACCATTAAGCATAAGAAATATTTGTTGATAGACATTAATATCAAGAATCTTTGTTTTGGACCTAATGCACTTATTTTCCTCACTTGGTAGTGATATAGGCCTTGAGATCAATTATGTTGTTGAAAACATACTAATGTTCCCAAATATCCCCCATAGAGGCATAAAATATACTAATGGTAGAAAACAACCCCTCATAGGCCACGATTACCTTAGATAGGATTTTTTTGGTCGTTCAAGGAATTTTTCATTTCCATAAAGCTTAAGAATATCAGCTTAGGGTTTGATGCCCTTGTTTTCCTCCTCTAGCCACAATAAGGGTCGTGAGACCCATTATTATTGTGGAAAACATCCTAATGGTGCACATATTCCTAGTTAGAGGTTTTGTTCGTTGCCATTGATCATGAAAAATAATCATTTAGGGAATCAGGCCCTTCTTTTTATCCATTTTCCATGTTCATCATGTTGATACCAATTCTTATTGTGTAAACAAGACTAGTGGATCCCATATTCATAGTTGAATGCCTTTTTCATGGTTGTTTAGCATGAGAAACTCTAGTTTAGGGATTTAGGCCCTTTTTCCCCTCCTCTAGACATGCATAGACCCTAAATCTGATATCTATTAGGAAAAATATTTTAATTTCATGCATATCCTACCCAAGGGCCATAACTCCTTTATAGAGGATTTGTGTGGTGGTTTGAAGCATTATTCTTGGTCATTGATATTGAGAATACTCATTTTATTTCTAAGTCCATTTATATCCTTCCCTATCCATGGTACAAACCCTAAGACCCATTTTTATTATGAAAAACATAACAATGGCACCAAAGATCCCCCACAAAGACCGAAAACAAACTAATGGCACCAAAGACGACCATAGAGGTTAGTGATTCTTTAGAGAGTATGCATGCATCGCTCAAGGCCTTGTTCATGGTCGTTGAACATTATAACTTTTTTTTTAATGCCCAAGACCCGTTTTTCCTCCCTTGGACATGGTATAGGCCTTGACCATTGATCCATATTTATGAGCGGAATGAAATGAATAACAGAATGAATATAATAACATAGAGATATGATGAACAACAAAAGATATCCAGTGAACAATAACTTCTACTGAATAAATAAAATAAGCTAAAACTGGAAAATTGTAGAACTGAAAACAACTTGCCCGAATGGTGGTAGTTATCTCTGAGAAGAGATGTGGTTCCTACATGCATATGTCTAACAAGAATGATTACAATGAGGCTCCATATTCCTTTTTAACATTACTCATGAATGACAAAACCCTAGAAATCCAAAAACCTAACCCTAGAAGATGAAACGCCAAAAGTTATGTGGGCCCGGATGGGTAGGTTGGAACCTCAACTTCTTGGGGTTGTAAATTTTGGATACCACCTTAGTTTAGGCCCATGATAGTGCGTTGGAAAGGTATTTTCAAGAAATAAAAATTATGCTATCAAAATATAACTTTGTCTATAGTTTGGTTGTGGAAACAAAAACATTGTTTAGGGCTCCAAAATGGCCTTGAAAGTATAGAAAGATGTACTGACATGAAAAATTCCAAAATAATCGAGTTGGATTAGGTGGGAGGCCACCAATATACACCTGGAAGTTGTGTAGAGCTTCAGAAAACCCCGAAAGTGTAGAACCCACAATTACAAAGAATTACAAAAGAACATGTTGAACTAAAAATTGTCAAGAGGAGCCAGTTGGAATAGGTGGGTGGCCACCAATATCCACCTGAATTAGTCCTCCCCCCTTAGGAATAAATGGTATCCATTTCATTGAGTTCCCCCATCATGTGAGGAAATTTTTGTTGAATTTGGCTCCGGATGAGCCACTTTCCTTGGTGTAGGAGCTTCCCTGCATTGAAAACCCGATAAACTTGGATGCTCTATTGGTGAGTGACCTTGAACTTTGTGTCCATTATCTAATCAATGGATGCATGATCCATGCATTCAGGGTTCATATCTGTTGGTTTCAATTGTTATGCAATCTCTGAGGTGTCCAATAATGGTGGAAAATATGGATGGAGGAGGTCCACATTGAACATTGGGTGAAATCCAAGGAAGGGGGGAGTGTTGAGCTCAAAAGAATTGTCACCCACAGACTTGGTGATAGTGTAAGTCCCATATAGAATTGGATGGAGCTTCCAATTGGGCCCTATAAGGCATTATTTCTGTAAATGTAACCAAACCTTGTCTCCCACCTGAAACTTGTGTGGTACCCGATGTTGATCATGGAACTGCTTGTACTTAGAATTGGTTTTCTGAAAAATCTCATGGACCTGTTGGAAGATGTGTTGAATCCACTCAATGAATATGGTGGATTTGTCGGCCTCATACTAATCATGGGAAGAATATTTTTTTGTTGTTGCAAGAGGTAGTACAACATCAATGGGACCCAAGGGTTGGATCCTAGCCCCACCTGAAAGGGGCTATGTCCGGTGGAGCTATGGAGATCCATGTTGTAGTTGTGATAAAAATAGGGAAGACTCTCATCCCATGTATGTGGATGCTTAGATTTATACATGCGCAGAATGTTCTCAATCATCTAATTGATGACCACTTTTTGGCCATCGGTTTGAGGGTGGAAGGCAATGGATTTAGTGATCTTGGTGTCCAATAGTGACCAGAGACTCAACCAAAATGTGTTGAGGAACTTGTTGTCACGATCAAAGATGATGGTTTATTGTATCCCAAAATGGACCCACACTCATTCAAAGAAGATCTTGGCAGTATCTGTCGCTATGATGCTCTTCTTGTAGGCTGTGAGAATGACCATCTTTGAAAACTGATCAACCACCATAAATACACAATTATTTCCTTTCTCGGTGGACGAAAGGCCATACATGTAATAAATTGAGACAGATTTCAAAGGCCTCTCGTGAACAGGAAGAGGGGTGTATAAGCCTTTCTTTTTTATGGTTGGCTTGGAAATGGCACAATAAGTGAAATATATGATATACTTGTTGATGTTATGTCGAAGTTATGTCGAAGTTTTGGCCAATAAATTTTTTTTTGTGGAACATACACAGTTTTATCCATGCCAAAATATCTTACTATCTACTGTAGTGAGCCTCCCAAATCCACTTTGCACACTCACTTGTAGGAACACAGAGATGGACCAGATGGCATAACAGTCTGTCATGAATGTTAAAATCGGTGACATTCACGCCTGTACCCAAGAGATGATAGGTGGTGGCGAAGTTCGGATCTTGTTGATAAAGTTGGGGCCACTCATATTCCTCATGCCCACATGAATCAAGAATGGTGGTGAGTGCATCAACATGAGGTTGACTGAAGCAATCAACTACATGATTTTTTCTACATGTCTTATACTTGATGTTGAGATTGAATAGTTGCAGGTAGGTGGACCACTTCTGATGGAGGTTGTTATGAAACTTCTCCTATGTCTGTATGAACTACATAGGCTTGTAATAAGTGTGGATCATTGTCTCCTTTCCCAGAATGTAAATTTTCCATTAACGACAGGCTTGTACAATGGAATACATTTCCTTGTCATAGGTGGGCTATTTCCAGACAATATCTGAGAGTGTCTCACTATGGTATTCTACCAGATGACCATGTTGAGTGATAAGTGTGCCTACAACATAGTCAAATTGATTAGTCACAATCTCGAACGGTTGTTCGAGATCGAGTAAGCAGAGTACTGGAGTTGAGCACAAGCGATTCTTCATATCATCAAGTGCTTGTTTTAGTGCCTCCCCCCACAAAACATTTTCCCTTCCCTCACCCTTGGTCACTTGGCTGAGGGCCCATGCAATATGGGACAATACCAACATGAATTTTCGGTAGAAGTTGAAAAGTCCCAAGAAGCTACAAATATCGGTTAGTGTGGTCGTGGCTGGCTAGTCACAAATGACTTATATTTTAGTTGTATCCACATGTGCCCCATGCTCATAAACAATGTAGCCGAAGTATTGGACCATATTCATGCCAAAGGAGCATTTTTCCAAGTTGGTATATAGCTTGTGATGTCACAGAGTGCTAAAAATGTACTGAATATGTTGCATGTTCTCCTCCCAAGTTCCGTTGAAGCTGAGGATGTGATCGAAATATAACACCACAAAAGAGTTGGTGAAGGGTCTCAATACATCATCCATAAACCTCATGAAAGTGGTTGGTGTATTTGTTAATCCAAAGAGCATGACCATCCATTCAAATATACCTTCTTTAGATTTGAAGGATGTATTCCATACATCAGTTGGTTCGATGGGAACATGGTGGTAGCCATACTTTAGGTCAATATTACTAAAGAAATTCCCCCCCTTGAGTTGGTCAAGAAGGTCATCAATTTTTGGAATTAGGTACTACTTCCCGATTGTGATTTTGTTTAATGCTCTGTAATCAATGTAGAGCTGCCAAGTCCCATCTTTATTCTACACTAGTACAATAATGCTTTCGCAAATGGAGGAACTAGGTCTAATGTGCCCCTTTTGAGGTAACTCTTGGATATGATGCTTGATTTCGTCATTTTCCATCAGTGAGTGAGGATATACTGGTCCATTAGGCATAGGTGCATCGAGGGTTAGATCAATTGGATTCTTGACTTCGCAGTGCCTCGGTACCCTGGTGGGTGAGGAGAATATGTATTTGTACTCTTCCACGATCTCGTCCACTTTCTTTTGCTGCAAATAGAGGCTCTATGTAGAGGCCATAGATGTGGTGGTGACCTTCTTCTTATTGTGAGAACGAATGACAAAGAATACGAAACTTCTGATCTGTGAAATGAACTTACTACATTTCTTAGAAGATATTAAAGAAATAGCGGTAGGAGGAGCTACCTCTAGTATCATGTAAAATTGTCTACCCAAAGTAATAATAACACTGTGGGGTATAAACTCATACACAACATGTCGCTTCCACAAAGATGGTTTTCCTAAAAGAACATCGCAAACTTCAATGGGAGAAATATCACACAATACCTCGTCTTTGAAGGGCTTGATGTCGAAGGGAAGACAACATTTTTGGTTGATGCAAAGATCTCTTCCTTGGTGAAGCCAGTCGATGGTGTAGGGTTACGGGTGCGGTTTCATCAGTAGGTCCGACTTCTTGATGACCTCTGTTGAGATTAGGTTATTCTGACTACTGCTATAAACAATGAAATGAAGCAGAGCCCCCTTTACCCACATCTGTGAGTGAAAGAGAAATTCCCCTTCCTATGGTTCTTTTGGTTTACTTGGTTGGACTTTAGTGGTAGCGACAGTGGAACTGGGTTCGACATCAAAAATCCACTTCCCTCCTAGATTTGATTCAAATTCAGAATCTTCCTCTGACTCAGAAGATTTCATCTCAGCCACCATTGACTGCTTGGAGTGACATTATTTGGTGTTGTGCCAAGGGATTTTATGGTATTCACACCATTTTCCCGTGTCCTTCTTCGACTTCTCATTACCCTTCTTGTATTGGGGTTTGGACTAGTTTTCCTAAGAGTGACCATATTTTATCTGCCCCTTGTTTTGTGGGTTGGGGCCTCTTTTTCCCTGCTTCGATTGTGATGAATTTGCAGATCCAAACTCTCGCCTCTTCTGTTTAATTTTTGCTTGATATTGACAACATATCTATAATTCGTACCCAATGATATGATGTCTAGAAGATCCATTTTTTTTGAATGAATCTATATAGACAGTCGCGGTATTTGAGCACCATATGTCGTTCAGAGTCTTTGATACCCAATTTGGTGTGCAGGGTATGGAAAATATTGGTGACATCTGGTACTATTTGGTCCCTTTCCTGACCCAAGGTGGTCCATCTTGTGAACTGGTCCTCATAGCTTCCAAAAGGATAGTAATGTTCTTTAATGGAATCCATGAAGGAATCACATGTGGGGACAACTGAAAATATTGAATATTCCTCTATGGCCCTTTTCTCAGAGTAAGTAAGTATCCCACCAGTTCTTAACATGGGGGATGACCTTGAGGAGTGAAAAAGTAATATTTTCCCTATCGAAAAAATTGTGGACCAAAAAATACCCTATGAGTAGATTCAACCATTTATCTACAACATCCACATCTATCATTCCTTCAAATAATGGAATATCAAAATTTACCTATACCTTGAAGGGGGTTGCATGGTTTCTTGATGAAGATGAATCTCCTATGGGAAGCCATCGAAGGATCTGTGCAAAGTTGTCCATCATTTCGTTCCTTTTTCGCACAAGGGATTCCTCGAGAAATTTTTTAAAAGGATCTCCTACTCTGTCATATTTATTTCCATCCCTCATTTGGTTGTTGTCAGGATCGTCGCGGTCGATCCTTCAAAGGCTCGACTGGTTTGAGTCACAACTTCTTGTACCCAGATCTTATCGGGGACATGTGCGATGTTCCATGTTCCGATCCGATCCTCCATTTGATCCGATCTGTTCCTCTGAGTGTGTAGGTCCTGGTCAGGGATTTGGAACTACACCTGCCTCTGATGCTGCTACCTTTGCTGCTGGATTCGCTACCAGCCAAAATGAAGAGAAAATTGCTTTGATACCGATAATCCGGATTTATGAGCGGAACAAAATGAATAACAAACTAAATACAACAAAACAAAGATACGTAGAACAACAACATATATCAAGTGAACAATAACTTCTATTGAATAAATAAAATAGGTTGAAACTGTAAAACTGCAGAAATGAAAACAGCTTGTTAGAATGGTAGTAGCTATCTCTGAGAAGAGATGTGATTGTTACACGCATCCATCTCAGAAGAATGATTACAATGAGGCTCCAGAGGCATTTTTAACATTACTCATGAATTCCAAAACCCTATACATCTGAAAACCTAACCTTAGGAGATGAAATGTCAAATGTTATGTGGGTTCTGATGGTTAAGTTGGTACCTCAACTTCCTGGGGTTGTAACTTTTGCATACGACCTCCATTTTAGGCACATGATAGCCCATTAGAAAGGTATTTTCTAGAAGTACACATTATTCCATAAAACTATGACTACATATACAGTTTGACTATGTCAAGCCAAAAAAACACTTTCTAGGGCCCCAAAACGACCCTTGAAGTACAAAAAGATGTACTGACATGAAAACTTCCAAAATAAGCCAGCTGGATTAGGTGGGCAGTGAGCAATCTCCACCTAGAAGCTATGTAGGGATTCAGATAACCATGGAAGTGTAGAAACCACAATTACAAATAATTACATAAGAACGTGATGAACTAAAAACTGTCAAGAGGAGCCAGTTGGAATAAGTTGGTGGCCACCAATATCCACCTGGATCAACTATGCTAAAGACCTTAATACCAAGTCGTAGTGTGAAAATCCTACTAATGGCAGCCATATGTGTAATCAGAGTTTGGGAATCACCCATAGAGGCCCTATGTGGTGATATGATTTAGGTGTTAGAGGCCAAGGACTAAGTTTCATAGGCTTATGGACGATTTTGGTTAAAGGTTTCTAGTATTGAGGTGAAAATTTTGGTTGGTTGTAAAAGGAGAATGCATGTGTTATAGAACACATATGCATTAATAATGAGCATGCCTTCTATAATGCATTGCCTTAATAACATGGATGAATTCTATAATGAATATGCATTCCATTTAGATAAAATAAAAAATATCACAAAGAAAAACCCTAGACTCTCTGAAAAAACTAACGTTATATATAGGTTAAAAAAGCCATGTGAACATGGACAACGTACATAATCAATCAATAAAGTATTCAATGAAAGTACAACCTAGTGGAAAGATCATTGAAGGATGTGAAAATGCAATGTTAGGTATGGAAAAATGTAGGTTTTCAGCAAAGACCTTTCAAAATTCCAGCACAATAGATGCCACTGTTGTTTCTACTCGATCATGATAAGAAAAATGAAATATTTTAGTATAGACTGAAGTATGTAACAATGAATTGTCCAAATTTGCACTCATCTTGTCCCATTCAAGACCATTTTTTTAACCTGAATGCTTGGATACCACTTTGTAATGTACCAAGCCACCAACAAATATATAAAATCCTTATATAAACTATATAGAAGTATGTAATAGCCCTATTTTTATAGAAACTATATAAAATCCTTAGAAATTTGAATATTTTTACAAAAATATCGCCAAAGATTTCATAGTTTTCATATGAAGAACTAATAATATTCGCCAAGGTTTCTACATTCAACGATAAATTTCCATCCTTAAATTTATCCATGGGCCAAATATCACTTAAATAGGATTTGTGTGGTGATTCAAGGCCTTGTTCATCGAAATTGATCTTGAGAAAAATTTCTTAGTCCCTAAGGCCCTTATTTCCTCCCTTGGCCATGGTAGGGATATTGATACCCATTATTATTATGAAAAACATACTAATTCTGCCCATATTAATAGATTGAGGGGTTCTTTATGGACATTGATGACAAGATATATATATTTTTAGGGGATATTTCTATTTCTTTCCTCCATTGACCAAAAACCGTTACTCCCATTTTTGTTGAGAAAAAACTCCTACTTTACCCCATATCCAATTTGGAGGCCATATATCCCATAGAGAGTATGCATGTGGTGGATTGACCCCTTTCTCATGGCCACTGAGCTTGAGAATATTTTTTTGTCCTTTGGGCCCTTGTTTTGTTTTCTTGGCCATGGTATAGACGTAAAAGCCTATATTTATTGTGAAAAACATCCTAATGGTGCCAAAGCTCCCCCATAGAGGCCCAAAACCTACCAATGGCACCAAATATTCCCTCAGAGGCCAAAGATCCCTTAGTGAGGATATGTGTGGTGGTTCAAGACCTTATTCGTGGAAATTAAACTCAAGAATATTTATTTTTGTTATAACTCCATTTTCATCCTCCACTATCCATGGTATAAGCCCAAAGACCTATTTCTATTTTGAAAAACATTCTAACGTTACCAAAGTTCCCCCATGGAGGTCGAAAAAGGGGTGTCAAATATACCTAGAAAGGCTAGAGATTACTTAGAGAGGATTTCGTTCGTGGGTTGAGGCCTCTCTCATGTCCGTTAAACTGAAGAGGATTTTATTTGGGCGTATGTCCATTGTTTCCCTCCCATAGAAATGGTATAGGACTGAAGACCCATTCTTATTGTAAAAAACCTAATAATTAGGCCAAAGATTATACACAAAATCCCAAAGAATACTAATGATACCAAAGAACCACCTAGAAGCTATATATTTGTTAGAAAGGATTTGTATCACATATCGCGGCCTTGTTCATGAACATTGAGCTCGAGAAGGCTTTCTTAGGGCCTAAGGCCATCTTTTTTCTCCCCCAGCCATGCTAGTAATATAGAGACCCATTATTATTGAGAAAAACATAATGTTAGTTCTCATATTACAAACCAAAAGCCTTTTTCATGGCCATTAAGCATGGGAAAGATCCATTTAGGACATTAGTCACTTGTTTTCCTCCCCCTACCATTTTCAGGGTATTGATACCATTATTACTGAGAAAAACATACTAATGGTGTCCATATTCCCAGTTGAAGGCCTTTTTCATGACCATTAAGAATAAGAAATATTTTTTCATTGAAATTAATCTCAAGAATATTTGTTTTGGACCTACTAACCTTATTTTCCTCACCTGACAGTGATTTAGGCCTTCACATCCATTTTTTTTTTTGAAAAAAATATTAATGTTTCAAAGGATCCCCCATATAGGCATAAAATATACTAATGGAACAAAAAAATCCCTCGGAGACCAAGGTTCCCTTAGATAGTATTTTTTTCTTGGTTCAAGGACTTTTTCATGGCCATAATGCTTGAGAATATTATTTTAGGCTCTGAGGCTCTTGTTTTCCTCCTCTGGTCATGATAAGGGTCATGAGGCCCATTATTATTGTGGAAAACATCTTAATGTTGCACATATTCCTAGTGAGAGGATTTGTTCATTGACATTGAGCATGATAAAGCATAATTTATGTAATCATGCCCTTGTTTTCTCCCTTTTCCTTGGTCATCATCTTGATACCAATTATTATTGTGTAAAGAAGATTAGTGGAGCCCATATTCCTAGTCAAAATTATTTTTCATTGTTGTTGACCATGAGAAACTCTAGTTTAGGGATTTAGGACTTTTTCCCCCTCCCCTAGACATGTATAGGACCTAAATCTGATATGTGATATGTATAATTTAGGAAAAATATTTGAATTTCACTCATATCCTACCCAAATGCTATAGCTCCTTTATAAAGGATCTGTGTAGTGGTTTGAAGCATTATTCATGGTCATTGATCTTGAGAATATTCATTTTTTTTCTAAGACCATTTCTATACTTCCCTAGACATGGTACAATCCCTAAGACACATTTTTATTGTGAAAAACATAATAATGTCACCAAATATCCGCCACAAAGGCCGAAAACATGCTAATGGCACCAAATACCCTCATAGAGGATATCGATTATTTAGAGAGTATTCATGTATAGCTCAAGGCCTTATTCATGGTCATTTAACTTCATAAGATTTTTTTTAATGTTGAAGGCCCTTTTTTCCTCCCTTTCCCATGGTATAGGCCTTGACCATGCTAAATACCCTAATACCAAGTCCTAGTTTTCATATCCTACTGATGGAACCCATATTTGTAATCATAGGTTGGGAATCACCCATAGAGGCCCTATGCGGTGATATTATTTAGGTGTTAGAGGTCAAGGACTAAGGTTTATAGGCTTATGGATGATTTTGGTTAAATTTTTCTAGTATTGAGGTGAACATTTTGGTTGGTTGTAAAAGGAACATGCATGTGTTATAGAACACATGTGTGTTAATAATCGGCATGCATTATATAATGCATGTAGGTTAATAATGTGTATTCATTAATAACATGCATCACTTATGTTATCACTTTGTAAATCCATTCGGCTGATAAAAAATGACAGAGGTAACTGTTTCAACCAACTTTGAGACCTAAAACTAGCCTTTCGGACCTGGAGAGGTCTCTCTCGGGAGACACAGTCTCAATGCAGGATATGTCTTTAAAGTTGTTGGCTAGATTTAACACCTTTGAAATAATAAGTTCTGGTTATATTGGCGCAAGAGAGTAAGACCTTAGGTTATGGAGTCGGTTCAAGAAAACAATGGAAACAAATGAATTGGTGACTTAACTTGAGAGGATAAAGGCTAAGAGAGTAAGAGTCTTCAGTTTTAAAATCATAATGTGTGGTGGGAGAAGCCATAGGAAGCAACTCAGAGCACCGTTGAGGATGAATTTAGAGTTAACTTTAGAGGAAATACATTTTTTCTAAATGGCGTGAAAAAGGGGCACTGCGCAGCAAATCCACAAGTTCAAAATTTCGTTCTGATTTAGACGGAAAAATACATGAGTAAATAAAACATGAAGTACATACACAAAGAGAGGAAAATAATATATCCAACTTCTACAATTAGAATCTTTTCATCAAAGATTCAGAACTTTTGCATTAAATTTCGATCGAGATCAAACTACATACAATAGTCACTATCTATACAAATTTTTCCAACCAACCATATTTACCTGAAAATTATCCCCATATATCGAAATCTAATTTCACCCTTGGCTGCTAGGGTCGAACTAATCCCTCCTAGAATCATGGATCTGTTTTCTTTTAAAGAGAACAATAACTTCAACAGATTCACTAAAAATAGAAAACCCGACTTTACCAATCATAATCGTAACCAAAATATTCTTTAGATTCATTGATCATGATCCAAATTAGACCACATGGTTGTGATGAGTCATCATGTGCACTATTGGAAACTCTGTCATCCTTTCACAACAGGTCGTCTATGCAACAGTAACCTACAAAAAAAAAATGCAGCGGATTGCGCAAAAAACTGGCAAAATAGGTGTTAAATATGACATAATATCGCACTAATTAAACACTATTTTCCAAACCTGAGAGGTTTTTTTGTATTTAATATCGTTATAAATAAAAACCTCTCTTGGTTTCTTTAAATTCATCTTCATATGTTTGAAATAAATGTCGTAAAAACAAGTCTCGGATAGGAAATCATGAAAACTCAAAAATAGGGCTCAAATATCCCTTCAAATATACCAAAATATGAAACGTTTTAAAAATATGAGAGAGGTTTTTATTATTTGGTTTGTCCTAAACAACAACCTCTTAGAGATTTTCAATGGTCAGAAAATGATCTTGGAGTTGACCACTAAACTAGTCATTTGCACAGCATGACCTGTAGCCTGTGCATAGGAAAATCCACTGCGCAATGACATCCTCTGCGTGACAACATCCTATGCATGAATGAATCCACTACGTGAAAACATCTTATGCACGACAAAATCCACTGCGTGACAACATCCACTCTGCGACGAAATCCAATGCGTGATGAAATCCATTGCACAACAACATCATATGCGCGATGAAATCTATTGCGTGAAGAAATCCACTGTGCGATAGAATGATTTTCATGGTGAAATCTAGTGCGCGACAACATCCTATGCGTGACAACTCACTGTGCGAAGAAATCCACTACGCGATAGAATCTTGGGCATGGTGAAGTGCTTTGTGTAGCGTGTAGAAACTTTTGCAATGCGCAGTTGCAAATGGAAATGGAACAAATAAATGATAAGCTTTGTTTTGAAACTGAAGCTTTGTTTTATGATGCCAATCATAAAACCAATATTAGTGCTAGCATGCATGACTTTGCAAATTGTTGACAAACCTATAACCTTAGATATGAGAATCATGGTGCTAACAGATGGATCCAATGGGGATGTTATCCTCCCTATGAGGTAGCAAAGAATAGTATACCAAGTGCCTATCCATTGGGCTACTCCCAAACTAAAATTTCCAACTGTAACTTGTAACCTGCATCCGCTGAAAACCCAAAACTATATATGCTCCAAACTAAAATCTAAAACTAACTGAAAATGAAAATTGCAGATTGTTAAAAGAAATGCTCGTAGTGTCGATCTTATTCGCACTCCTACCTACCCTAACTGTTGAAAAAAATTCCTATCAAGTGAAATCAAAATGCCAATGCAACCATGCAAGCACTTTATCCACTTTTTTCTTTCTTTGCACATGCTTGTTCCAAAGCCTGTTTACTGATAAGTCATTCAAAACTTTATCTATAAATTCAAATCTCAAAAAATTAAAAACATTGGGACTATTTTCTGCCTCCAACAAAACTTCAAATGGATCCTCCACAACATACATAAAACAATAATCATGTTTCACCACTTCCACTACATCCTTGTTTTCATGTAATTCAACCTGTTGATTACCACAAAAAGGATGAAAAATATGTTGAGACTGCTGGAAATAACAATCTTTTGAAACATAAGACAGTACTAGCTGAAATGAAACCCCTAGTGGAAAGAAATCCATATCTAACTCTGATGTTGATTGACCATCATATTTATTTCCAAGCTAGTAGATGATTATAGGCTGCAAATATGAACTGAAATAACCTTCCATGTATTCAACAACAGGGTCATTAAAAGTGTGAGAAGGTTGTTGATCCTCTTCACTGATAACAAATTTCTCATGTAAAACAATGTCATTGTGAATGCAGTCAGGCATCACTGCTTCCTCTGTCATCTCATGATTTACTTTCAACAATTTAAAGGAAGAAAAACATAATGGAGGACAGTTTTCATTTGCAAGTCCACTTCTTTCTTCATATTCAACATCATGCCTGGAGGATTTTTTATTTGAAACATTATAAAAAATGTCTTCAGCAATTCGAAAGAAGAAAAAAAAAATGGCAAGGTTCTTTCACCTTATTCAAGACCTTCTTCATTTTCTTTACTACTGTCATATGCACATTTTTCAATTTCTTTGGATTTCTGAACAAACTCATTTTCATATTCATCTTCGACCAATGGCTGCAATTTTGAACTGATAAAACCTTCCATGTAACCAACAATAGGGTCATTAAACACATGAGAAGATTGCTGCAATTTCTTTCAATTTTTTCCCCTGAATCAATGTGATTTTGCATCTGCACACATTCCTCTACCTCAGTGATGTTCTTTAATTTTTTTTTCAACCATTTAAACGAAGAAAAGCATAAAGGTAAATAATTTCCTTCAGTTGATTCGATACTTTATTCATATTCTTCTTTGTAGCTGTGATATGTAGGTTGATTGTTCTCATTACATTACTGAAAAGGAACATTTTCTGATAGAGAACGTGCAACTGGTTGTTCTAGGAATTCAACATCATAACCATCATCATATTCATCACATATAGGAAAATCAACAACATCTGCAATGTCATTTAACAAGAAAAAGATTGGGGCATCAACCTGCTCTTTAACAAGATGATTTTCACATTCATTTTCTTGATTGTCTACAAATGAATACATAAAACAATGAGCCCCATGCTTATCATGGGATGGATTAGAAACTAAATTAACACCTTCTTTTTCAATAAGTGGAATATAATCCTTTGAAAAATCATCAGCATTTAAGGCTTCAAGAGGACATATGATATTATTAACCCTCTTCTAAATATTCAAATCAACTGTTCTTTGTTCATATTCACTTTCATGTTCTTTAGCATCCAAATCCTCATTTAGAATTTGTTTACATGCTTGAATATTGTCTTCAACTTCCTGAGCATTGTTGAACATCTTCTGTAAAGACATAGAATTAGTCTCCATCAAAAGAAAAGATAAGTCTGATTGAAAGGTTGTTACATAATGGAGCATGGTAGTAACTTGAGAAGGTTGGACTTCTTTAGGCAGTTTATAATAAATACTAGCAAACCTCTTACTGAAATTTGAGATGGTTTCATCTTTCATTTTTCTGATGGCATAAAACTCTAAAAGGAGTAGATCCCATGACTTTATCTCACCCCAAAATCTACGGAAA
Source organism: Picea sitchensis (assembly GCA_010110895.2). Taxonomy (NCBI): domain Eukaryota; kingdom Viridiplantae; phylum Streptophyta; class Pinopsida; order Pinales; family Pinaceae; genus Picea; species Picea sitchensis. Next base: position 145,680 of record SNQJ01S0021534.1, read on the forward strand.
GCTTCCCTCAATTCATCCCACGAGATAATCGACTGAGGTTGCAAATGTCTGAAGCATGCTTTGGAATCTCCTTGTAAGGACTAAGAAAAGGCCCTCATCGACACATCATCATGTTCAATCTCCAAGAGGTCTATAAAATGATCAAAGAACTAAATATGTTTTTCAACTAAATGTCAATCAAGCTCTCCATCGAACCTAGGAAGGTACTTATAATGTTTCATAGGAAATTCATGAAGGATGGGAGGCAATTTAAGAGGACTATATCTTTCTTGAATCTTGGAGGGGGTGGGATTATGAACATAAGGTACATGATTAGGTTTGGTTTCATTAATATCACAAGAATGGTCATGAACATCATATGGTTCAGAGGAAGGAGCTTGGTGAATATCGGTTATACAAGAAGGAGGTATACCTACAGTTTGCAATGAAGGATATACAAGGGTAGGTCTCTGGGATTAATTTGAATGCAACAAGTGAAGAAATATTCTTTTGAAAAACTCAGTAAAGGACAAGAAGATATTGATAAAACAAAAAATTACTTCCTGAACTAAACTTATGCTCGAGTATCTGATTTTTCCATACTTCTCTTCCATATCTCAGTCAACAGGTCTCATTCTCCAGTGGAGTCTTTGAATTGCATTTGAAGCTTGATTGGAGTCGCCATGAAAAATTTATCTCTGGGTTCTTCTACTAGTGGAATCGCCTTCAAATTGATTTTATGATGTGTGGAGTCACCAGAGTAGAAATACAGCCAATACGTGCCTAAGTGTCTATTTCTCTCATACCTTAGAACTGCAACAATATCGTTCTTCCCAGGGAAAGTTTCATTCAATTATGTCCCCAAAAACGACGCCAAAATGTTAGCACTCTATCAATCCATTTGACTAATAAACAAACGATAGAGGTAATTGTTTCAACCAACTTTGAGACTCGAAACTAGCCTTTCTTGCTTGGAGAGGGCTCTCGAGAGAGACATGGTCTCAAAGCAGGATATGGCTTTAAAGCTATTGGCTAGATTTAACACCTCTGAAATAATGGGTTATGGTTATATTGGTGCAAGAGAGTAAGACCTTGGGCTATGGAGTCAGTTTGAGAAAACAATGGAAAAAAATGACTCGGTGACTGAACTTGAGAGGATAAAGGCTAATAGAGAAATGGTCTTCAGTTTTAAAATCTTAATGTGTGGTGGGAGAAAACACAAGAAGCAAATCAGAGCACCGTTGAGGATGAATTCAGAGTTAACTTTAGAGGAAATATGTTTTTTCTAAATGGCGCAAACAAGGGGCATTGCACAATGAATCCAAAGGTTCAAAATTTCGTTCTGATTTAGACAGAAAAATATATGAATAAATAAAACATGAAGTACGTACACAAAGAGAGGAAAAAAATACATCCAACTGCTACAATTATAATCTTTTCATCAAAGCTTCAGAACTTTTGCATTAAATTTTGATCGAGATCAAACTACATACAATAGTCACTGTCTATACTAATTTTTCCAACCAACCCTATTTACATGAAAATTATCCCCATATATGGAAAGATAATGTCACCCTTGGATGCTAGGGTCAAACTACTCCTTCATATAATCATGGATCCATTTTCTTTGAAAGAGAACAATAACTTCAACGGATTCACTAAAAATAGAAAACCTGACTTTGCCAGATCATAATCGTAACCGAAATATTCTTTGCAATCATTGATCATGATCAAAATTTGACCATATGGTTGTGATGAGTCATCATGTGTAATGTTGGACACTCTATCACCCTTTCACAACAAGTATTCTATGCAACAATAACCTACAACAAAAAACGCAGTGGATTGCATAATAAACTGGCAAAATAGGCGTTAAATATGACATCATATCACACTAATAAAAATCTATTTCCCAAAACTAAGAGATTTTTTTGTATTTAAGCTCGTTATAAATAAAAACCTCTCTCGGTTTCTTGAAATTCATCCTTAGATGGCCAAAATACATGTTGCAAAAACATGTCTCGGATAGGAAATCATGAAAGATTAAAAATAGGGCTCAAAGATCCCTTCAAATATCCAAAATATGAAATGGTTTTAAAAACTGAGAGAGGTTTTTATTATTTGGTTTGTCCTCAACAAAAAATTCTCGGGGATTTTAAAAATTCCTCACTAGTTGGTCAGAAAATGATCTTGAAGTTGACCACTAAACTAGTCATTTGCGCAGTGTGACCTGTAGCCTGTGCATAGGAAAATCCACTATGCGATGACATCCTCTACACCAAAAAATCCTATGCGTGACAGAATCCACAGTGAGACAACATCTTATGCACGACAAAATCCATTGTGCGATAACATCCTATGCGCGACAGCATGCACTGCGCGACGAAATCCACTACACGATGAAATGCATTGCATGACAACATCCTATGCGTGACATCCCACTATGCGAAGAAATACACTGTGTGACAGAATCCTTTTCACAGTGAAATCCACTGCACGACCACATCCTATGCATGATGATCCACTGTGCGACGAAATCCACTGCGCGATGAAATCCACTGTGCGACCGAATCCTTTGCGCGGTGAAGTGATCTACGTAGTGTGTAGCAAATTTTGTAGCGCGCAGTTGAAAATGGAAATGGAAAAAATAAATGATAATCTTTCTTTTGAATCTAACCCTTGGATATGTTAGATGATGCCAATCATAAAAAAAATATGGGTACTAACATGCATGACTTTGCAATTTTTTGACAAGCCTATAACCTTAGCTATGAAAATCATGGTGGTAAAAACTTCTATAATGCATATGTATTCCATTTAAATAAATGAAAAAATAGAACAAATAAAAACCCTAGAATCTCTGAAAAAACTAAGGTTATATATAGGTTAAAAAACATCTTCCTAAAAAAACAACTATTTACAAACAATTTTCATGATTTTTGTGTGAGTAGAAGGAAATTGTTTTTTGTTTGTTGTTTCTAGTCCATGTGAAGATAGAGAACATACATAATTAATCAATAAAGTATTCAAGGAAAGTACAACCTAGTGGAAATATCATTGAAGGAAGATAAAATGCAATGTTAGGTATGGAAAAATGTAGGCTTTTAGTAGAGACCTATCCAAATTATAGCACAACAGATGCCACTATTGTTTCTACTCCATCACCATAATAAAAGAGAAATATTTTAGTATAGACCAAAGTATGTAACAATAAATCATCCAAATTCGCACTCGTATTGGCCCATGCATGCATGTTGTTTGAACCAAAATGCTCTAATACCACTCTATAATGTACCCAACCACCAACAGGTTATCCACGTTGCCTCAAAATGCACTTTAAGAAATGATTTCAAATTTTGATAACAATTAATTAATAAAGAAGAATGAAAGAAATGAAATAACCTCACATGAAATAATCAATATTCACGCTAGAATTAAAAATAATGCTTAATCATACCATGCATGGCAATAACCAACAAGAAGACATATTAAAAATTCATATATCATATATAATAATTAATACACAATGGAAATAAATATACAATCATAGCACGTGAAAGAGAAAATTTATCTTTAATAAAAAAACCACCAACTAGCTGCAGACAAAGGACATTCCACCTAAACTTAGACATTTTTTTTATGAGTCTCGACAACAGGTCACACCCAATCCATGGCTATGAATACAAAAGGAAGGGCTCTAAAGCGATACTCATATTCCTTATCTAGTCACCACTCAAGATCTCACAAGTTTTTCAACACACAAAAATTCAAATTACATGAACACTCTTCTTTCCATCCTTCACCACCCAAAGAAAAGGATCCCCCTTCACTGCCACATACTCCCTCAAGTTGTCCACTTATTTCTAGGGCTTTAGTGCATCTCGCCAAGAATCTTCTTGCTGGGACTCTCAGGATTTGTAGTTTTGGACAATATTGAGGACATGCTAATTCATATCAAGCATACAAGCACCAATTCATGGCTGGAATACACCAGTAATTACTACGTCTAGAAAAATATTGGTTTATTTCCTTAGCAATTTGTTTCCATGTCCAAAACCAAGAAAAATATTGAATGATGAATGAATCAAATGATAGAGTGAAAGGGTGAATCAAGAAGAACGCCCCAAAATCCCACAAGAGGTGTTTATATAATTCCATGAAATCAATAACCACATGGCCTTCCCCCCAAGAAGATCATGTAACCACTTTTCTCAATAAAAACCAAGATGTTTAAATAAAATATAATAAAAATACTTATCCTATTTATCCCCCCTCTCTCATGGAAGCATACCCCCCTATAACTCTTTCCCTTGTTTGTATTGCAGCCAACGATGTATTTTATTATTTTCAATGTTAAAAGCATTAAATTTCCTAGGCACTTCTACCTCTTTTAATTGTTTGGTAATTCCATCCTTTCATCAAACTAACAAAATACATGTAACATTAATAACACGTGGACACAAAACATGGTTAGTACAATAATGTAGGATGATGTGTATTTCCATAATTAATTTTCACCAAGATCACAAGAAAACGTTGTTTGATTAAATAAAAAATGCACCACATTAAATGTAATATATAATCTCTTAAACGATATTATTTTAGAAGACATATACTTGACATAGTAGGTCAAATAGATTTGTGGGCATTCACTAGTAGATTTCCTAATTTTACGTGAAATCAATTGGAAAAGTTAAAATACTAGTGTAGAATTTTTGGCACGAGAACACTATGCATTCTTCCAAAACAAATAATGTATTAAATTTGAGAGGGGTTTCTAGGGATCATGAGCCTAACATTTAATAATTTTTTGACATAACATAGATAGAATTGTATGAGAATTAAATAATGAGAATAATTCACTAAACTTGGGACAAATATATTTCTAAAAATACAATCCTTGGTATGTTATAAGAAACACAATATATAACACATGTTTTTATATATAGGAAATTGAATATGACTATTATTATGACACGTATATATACATGAGTCATGTTTTTCATAACAAAATTGTGTAGGAATGTTCAACAATACTACCATGGGCATCATCTAGAGACTTTATTCATAGAATGGTGTATATACATATAGAGGGACAAACATATTATCATAAAAATGTTTACATGGGACATACCTTAGGTGTGGTGAAAGGGCACTACTAAGCAAGTACATGCATGTGACGAATGAGTATGAATTTGGGAGGAAGGAGGTTGACATGTAGAGATTCAAATATGCCGTGCCTAATACAAGAGGAGGGCGGGCATGAAAGAAAAAGGATATAGCTAGTGATTCCATAGGTTACTAATTCATATTTAAATGGGAAAGTTTCATTCAAATTTCACTTTGAAATGTCATGGGGGAATTGATGTAATAGTGAGCTTAGATATGACTCTATTGTTGTTACACTAGGTATGAGTTTGTGACTTTATAAGGGATTTGTTTGAAAATACACAACAATTTGTTTGACATGACAATGTCTGAATGGTAAGATGAGCATTTTAGAACATGTATATATACCTCTCTCATTGGTACAATACTATCAATAGTTTATTTGATGAGAAATACACCCTTGAGTCACAAAATGATATTTAAATCTAATATTATCACCTAGAGTAGGTTATCCTAATGGTCCATATCACATGTAGGCATAGGAATTGAGACCTATTTTTGTTTTCAGAAACATACTAATCATGCCAAATATCACCCATATATGCCAAATATCTCCTACAAATGTCTTGTGTGGTTTTTCAAGGACTACTACCTGGATCTTGATCCTAAGAATATTTAAATAGGGCCTTAGAACCTCATATTCCTTCCCTTACCATGTTCAATTCCTTCAACACATTACATTGTGCATAAAACCTCCTATTGGAACAAAGGTCCAACCTACATGACTCAAGACCCAAATGTCGTGCTGAGAACCTTCAAATGGCATCCATATCCCACCTAGAGGCCAAAAACGATCACTTAAATAGGATTTGTGTGGTGACTCAACGCCTTATTCATGGAAATTTATCTTGAGAATATTTGTTTGGGGCCAAAAGACCTTATTTCCTCCCTTTTCCATGGTAGGGATCTTGAGACCGATTATTATTTTGAAGAACATACTAAGTGTTCCAATATTCATAGTCTGAGAACTTGTTGATGATGAGATATATTTTTTTAGGGTATGTTTCCCTTTCTTTCCTCTATTGAACATAAACCATCACTCTTATATGTTTTGTGAAAAAACTCTTATTCTCACCCATATCCCACTTGGAGGCCATATATCCCTTGGAGAGTATGTATGCGGTTGTTTTATCCCTTCATCATGGCCATTGATATTGAGAAGCTTTGTTTGGCCCTCAATCCCTTGTTTTATTTTCTTTCCCATGGTATAGACCAAAAAAGCCATTTGTATTCTTAAAAACATACTAATGGTGCCAAATATCCCCCATAGAGGCCCAAAATATACCAACAGCACCAAAGATACCCTTAGATGCCAAAGATCCCTTAGTGAGGATATGTGTGGTGGTTCAAGACCTTATTCATGGAAATTAAACTCAGGAAGAATTATTTTTGGTCTAATACCATTGTATTCCTTCTCTATCAATGACATAATCATGAAGACCTATTTCTATTGTGAAAAACATATCAATGTTTCCAAATATCCTCAATGGAGGCCCAACACATGGTGACAAATATACCCCTAGAGGTTATAGGTTACTTAGAGAGGATTTATCTAGTGGATTTAGGCCTGCCTCATCACTACTAAACTCAAGATAATTTTGTTTCTGGATATGGCCCTTCTTTCCCTCCTCTAGCAATGGTATAATATCCAAGACACATTATTATTGTGAAAAATCTACTAATCATGCGAAATATTATCCACAAAATCCGAAAACATAGTAATGATACCAACTAATCCCCTAGAAGCTATATATCCCTCATAAAGGATTTGTATCACAGTTTGAGACCTTGTTCATGGACATTGAACTCTAGAACGTTTGTTTAGGGCCTAAGGCCATTTTTTTCCTCCACCAATTATTGTGAAAAACATACCGATGGTTCTCATATTACCAACCAAAATCCTTGCTCACGGCCATTGACATTAAGCTCAATAATATATTTTTTTTACCTAAATCCATTATTTTCCTCCCCTAAAAGTGGTGTAGGCCTCCAGATCCATTTTTATTGTAAAAAACATACTAATGGTGCCAAAGATCCCCCATAGAGTCATAAAAGATACTAATGGAACCAAAAAAGCACATTGGAGGCTAAGGTTCCCTTATATGTCATTTATGTGATGGTTCAAGGAATATTTCACGACCATAATGATCAAGAATATTGGTTTAGGGTCTGAGGGCCTTTTTTTCCTCCTCTGGCGATGATAAGGGTCATGAGACCCATTATTATTGTGTAAGACATCTTAATGGTGTCCATATTCATTGTTAGAGGCCTTGTCCATGGCCATTAAGCATCGTAAAGCATCATTTTGGGAATCAAGCCCATCTTTTCCTCCCTTTTCCATGGTCATCAACTTGATACCAATTATTATTGTGTAAAGCATACTAGTGGTGCCCATATTCCTAGTTGAAGGAATGTTTCATGGTTGTTGAGCATGAGAAACCATTGTTTAGGGACTTACGCATTTTTTCCCCTCCCCTATACATGTATAGGCCCTAAATCCCATATGTATTGCAAAAATCCTCTGAATTTCACTCATATTCTACCCAAAGGCCATAGATCCCTTATAGAGGATCTGGGTGGTGGTTCGAGGCATTATTCATTTCCATTGATCTTGAGAATATTCATTTTTTAAGGCCATTTATTTCTTCCCCTAGCCATGGTACAATCCCTAAGACACATTTTTGTTGTGCAAAACATAATAATTAAACCAAAGATCGCCCAAAAAGGTCGAAAGCATACTAATGGAACCAAAGACCCCCGTAGAGACTAAATATATTTTAGAGAGTATTGATGTAGTGGTTCAAGGCCTTGTTCATGGTCTTTGAACTTTATAAGATTTTTTTTTTTATTCCTAAGGCCCTTTTTTCCTCCCTTAGCTATGGTATAAGCCTTGACCATGCTAAAGAACCTGATACCAAGTCCTAGTGTGAAAATACTACCAATGTCACCCATATTTGTAGTTATAGGTTGGGAATCACCCATAGAGGCCCTATGTTTTAGGTGTTAGAGGCCAAGGACTAAGGTTTATAGGGTTATAGAATATTTTCGGCATGCATGTGTTATAGAAAACTTGTGTGTTAATAATGGGTATGCATTATATTATGCATGAATGATAATAATATGTATGCATTAATAACAAACATGAATTCTGTAATTCATATACATTTTGTTTATAAAAAATAAAAAATATCACAAAGGAAAACCCTAGACTCTCTGAAAAAATAAGGTTATATATAGGTTAACAAACATCTTCTACAAAAAGCTACTATTTACAAGCATTTTTTATGATTTTTGTGTGATTGGAAGGAAAATTTTGTATATTTCTTGTTTCCAGTTCATGTGAACATGGAAAACATACATAATCAATCATTAAATTATTCAAGGAAAGTATAGCATAAAAGTGTAGGATTTCAGTAGAGACTTATCCAAATTATAACACAACAAATGCGACTATTGTTTCTACTCCATCACCACAAGAAAAGTGAAATATTTTAGTATACACCAATCCAATTCTACAATCCACTGATCCTACAATGATTGTTCCATGAAAACAAGTGGTTGTTGATGAGAATGTGATTATACTTTTGGTTGGATATCATTATAATAAGGATGAAATTAGAGAGGGGAAATTCCTGCACAACTTTCTAGTGAAGAAGTTCCCATGATGAAACCTCTTTTTAATAGTCATAAATTCCTCAATCTAGTGAAGAACATTTCTTCTCTCTTACAAATATTGACACACAAGTTTTTTAAGGGATAATAACTCCTACATATATTCCACAATAGAAAGGTGAAGAGTGTTAGACTATAGGTCCATTGTCATTACCTAAAATAAATAGCATGCACCAAAGAACACTTAAAAGTTGATCTGAAAATGAAAAGGTTTGTGTATACACATTTTGCAAGTGGAAAATGTATGTGTCTTAGGAAATTGGATCAAGTTGAAAGAACATAAACATAATGATTTTTTTACTTAAAATTAATAGCATACACAAACATAAACAACCATCAAAATAAGCACATAACAAAGAAAAATGATAAAGGAGTTCACCCCTCTCTTAGGCTACATCTCCTAGTGTAGCTTCCAATGGATCATTTCCATTATATGCTCAAAGTATTAAAAAAATTCTTTACAATTCTCAAAATTCAAAATAGATGGCTCCAATGGCTCTAGAATGTCCAAAAACCCCTAGCTGGGTTCTTCCTACACCTAGTTTGGCCAAAAATTAAGACAAATACACCTCTTGGGAATTTTTCCTAATTACTTGTTGTACATGCTCACCAAAACGCACCTCTGTGTGAACGAACATGGCTTTGAGTGTTTTCCTATGCCTAAACTTGGCATGCACACCATTCCAAAATTTGGGCAAAATTGTCGTAGCGTTAGGGAGGATAGCGCCTTGTCCGACGGAGATCCTGATCGCATGGACCCCATGTCACTTGGAACTGACCTAACACCTCACACTCATCGGCCGCACCGTTAGTTTACTGCACTAAATGTCATATGGTAAGACTTGTTTCCATGGGTTGCGGCTAGGCCCTGACCCTTTTCTACCCGAGCCAACATTGCTTGCAATTTTATATACAAGTGGTGAACATATGGGTTAAGAACTACCCATATGCAAGTTGGTAGCTCAGCCTATGCCAAGTCTCTATCCATGGATGAAGGTCGTGGGTTCAACCCCGGAGAAGCCCATACCAAAATTTTAAATTTCAACAAGGGGGTGCCATGTGGAGACCCCTGGTTGGGCCACGTGGCACTCTTTCACTCACCTTCAAACATGCCACATGTTAGAAAAGGATTGGTCCACATCCCTACAAACTCAAATGCCAAATCACCTTCCATGTCAGGTGCCCAGTGATCTTGTAAGGTCATACAGTCAGCTGCCAAGTGGCATGTACAGACTGGACAGTCAACATTTTTTCTATTTGGAAAAATAGACAAAATGAGATAGTGCTCTCAGACAAACATTGTTTGAGACCATTCAAGTTTTTTTGGGATCATGAGGACAATATATACACAATGAATCCATTTTTCGAGAAATTTTGAGCACTTTGATTTTTGAGCATTTTTTGATCCCCTGGATCACTCCTCCTCATTGGGAAGATTTTGGACCTCCAAAAGACTACTTTTAGTCAATCTGAATATGAGGATACAGTTCACTCACCTTTCCAACCTCATCCATTTATATTTTCTTGTATTTGTACCTTTGAGACCAACATGAAGGTACTCCACATTCCCTCGTTTTGAAGTTCTTATCTTTTTGTCAAGGATGGTATAATCATGCAATTCTGAAACATATTCCAAAGAGAAATCATATATGGAGGGTATATGAACATGCTCTCCTTTATCATCAATCAAAGGAGGCTCATACAATCTCAAATTCTCAACATTCACAACTACATACATTTTCATATAAGGAGGCAAATCCAAACGGAAGGCATTATTACCAATCTTTTCAAGAATCCTGAAAGGTCCATATCTATTTGATTTGATCTTTTTACCTTCTCCTTTAATTTATCTTTGCTAATGTAAAGAAAAAATTCATCTCCAACTTGGAAACTGTGATCAACATGATGCTTGTCATGTCTTGTCTTGTACTTGGCTTGGCTCTTTTCCAACTGTATTTGTACCATTTGATGCACCAACAAATTCAGTTGGTGCATCAANTAATTTATCTTTGCTAATGTAAAGAAAAAATTCATCTCCAACTTGGAAACTGTGATCAACATGATGCTTGTCATGTCTTGTCTTGTACTTGGCTTGGCTCTTTTCCAACTGTATTTGTACCATTTGATGCACCAACTGAATTTGTTCAATGAACTTATTTTCTCTATCAATGTCATAATGACCATCAATAGAAATATCCTTCCCAAAGATAAAATATAAAGGAGATTTTGGAAAATAACCAAAACATGCCTCAAATGGAGATGTTTGAGTCGATGAATGCTTAGCGTGGTTATTAGAATGTTGAATGTAGAGTAGGTGCTTATCCCAAAGCTTAGGATGTTTGCTGCAATAACCAAAAATAAGATGTACTACTGTTCTATTCACCACTTTTGTTTGACCATCATTTTGTGGACAAAATGTTCTGGTCTTTTTCAACTTTGTGTCCATGAGTTCCTATAAGATTGACCAAAAGTTCCCAATAAATCAAGAATCTTGATAAAAAATAATGTATTTGGGAAACCCAAAATGTACCAATACATGTTGAAAGAACATTTGTGTCATTTGTTCATTTCTAACCTGCTTCTTACAAGGAATCAAAATTCACATTTTGTTGAAATGGTGAACCAGAGCATAAAGATAATCATGATTCCTTTTTAGACATAAGTAATCCTCCTACAAAGTCCATGGAAATGTTTTCCCAAGGACGAGAAGGAACCGGAAGTGGAGTATACAATCCCAACTGTCTATTGCTAGGCTTACTTGTAGCACATAAAGAACATGCTCTTACATATATTGAAACACTTTCATTCATTTTAGGCCAATAGCAATACCTTTGCAAATTAGCCATCGTCTTGCCTACACCAAAGTGGTCAGCAATAAGAGAAGAATGTGCTTCCCTTATGATGTTGACTCTTTCACCCTATGGAATACATAGCTTGCCAATATGATACAAAATCTTATCATGGACATGGTAATCCAATTCCTCAACTTGGTTATAATGACACAAAGTTGCATAAACCTCTTTAAAATCAACATCTAAAGCATATTGTTCAACATAGCTCTCATGCATGGTAGAATTATGCTTAATAATAACTGAATCACTAAGAATAGGCCTAGAAATAATATCATTTTTTTTTATAAATGTCTTTCTTATACCTGATAACCAAGTGGAATTGATGTAGAAAACCCATCCATCTTAAGTGCCTTTCTTTTTGTAGATTTTTTTGTGATTGTAATTATTGCAATGGTTGATGATCTGTGTGAATAATAGCTTTTTTTCCCAACAAATAATGTTTCCATTTTTTCACACTTTGTACCAATGGATACAACTCCTTTTCATATGTAGGATAATTAATCAGAACACCATTAAAAGTTTTAGAATGAAAACAAATGGGCTTACCATGTTGCAACAAGCCTACTACCATGGCATCGTTACTTGCATATGTTTGTATCTCAAATGCCTATCTCTAATCAGGTAGTGAAAGAACTGGAGATGAACTAATTTTCTCCTTCAATGCATCAAAATATTTTTTTTGCTTGCCTCCCCATTGGAAAACTTGATTGATGCTTGTCACTGCATGTAATGGAGTTTTAATTGAAGAGAAGTTAGCAATAAACTTTCTCCAATATTAGGTTGCTCCCAAAAATTTTCTTACCTATGTTAGATTGTTGGGCTTGGGGCAATCCAAAATGACTTTGACCTTTAAAGAATCTATTTTCAGTTCTCCTCCTCCAACAACATGTCCCAAGTAAACAAGTGAGTTCTTTCCAGACTCACATCTAGACATCATTAATAACAAATTTTATTTCTTTCAGACATCTAAAAATTTCTTTACATGCCTAACATGCTCTTCAGGAGATTTTCTAAATATCAGTATGTCATCCAAGTAGAAAATTACACAATCGTCAAGAAAATGCCTTAAAACATCATTCATAACTCTCATGAATGTAGTATGAGCATTACAAAGCCCAAATGACATAACCATCCATTCAAACAAACCTTTCTTTGTTTTGAAAGTTGTCTTCCATGTGTCTCCTTCAACAATTTGAATCTAATGATATCCACTTCTCAAGTCAAACATAGTGAAATACTTAGCATCTATCAATTGATCGATAAAATCATCAATTCTAGGAAGAGGGTAACAATTATTTACCGTAATCTTGTTCAAGGCTCTAAAATCTACACCCATGCACCATGTACCATCTTTATTTGGTACTAAAACAATTGGTGACCCACATGGAAATGTGTTTGGCATGATAACACCTTTGTCAAGAAACTCTTGGATTTGTTTTTTAATTTCAACATTCTCCATGACTGACATCCTGTACATACCAATGTTTGGAAGAGGAAAATCTTGTTGCAATTGGATCTCATGTTGGATACCTCTTTTAGGAGGAAATCATTTTGGTTCCCGAAACATCTCACCGTATTCGTTAACAATCTCATATAAATCATATTTTAACTTTGCATCACAACCTTGGAAAGCTTCTTTTCAACATTGTCTTTGGGTTACCATGATGATACCATGTTGATACCTAGATATTATGGTTATTCTTTGGACAATAATGGACTATTGATATATAATGGTAGGATTTATGTACCTCCAAATGACAAAAATGAGAAATTTAATTTTGAGTGAATCTCAGCGAGCAATATATATGGCCCATCCTAGAGTCATGAAAATGAAGGAATATCTTAAACCACTATTATATTGGAAGGGAATGAAATCTGATATAGTTAAATATGTGGCAATATGTATTGAATGCCAGCAAGTGAAGGTTGAACATAGACATCCTGCAGGATTATTACAGCCACATGTGATTTATGAATCAAAATGGGAAGTTATATCGATGGATTTTATTGTTGGATTTGCATTGACAACAAGGAGACACAAACCTATCTTTGTAGTTGTCAACACATTGATGAAGAGTGCACATTTTGTTCCATTTTGTATGACATATCAAGTACTTAACATAACTAAAAAAAAATTTAATGAAATTGTAAGGTTGCATGGTGTACAGAGGAAGATAGTATTTGATCGAAGATCGGTATTCACTAGACGTTGTTGGACTAGTTTCCAAGAGGCTTTGGGAACACAATTAAATTTTAGTACAACATATCACCCCAAAACCGATGGACAAATAGAAAGAACGAATCAAATTTTAGAATATATTATTCGAATGTATGTGATGGATCAACAGAAAAGATGGGAAGATTTTTTACCATTGGTAGAATTTGTGTATAATAATAGTTACTAGAGTTCGATAAAGATGGCACCTTTTGAGTTTATATACGGATGACCATGTCGGACACCTTTGAGCTAGGATCGAATAGAAGATAGGGTTTTGGTGGGACCATAAGTGATTTAGGAAATGGAAGATCAAATGTGATCCATAAAGAAAAGAATTAAGGAAGTGCATGACCGACAAAAGAGTTATGTAGATGCACATCCTATAGACCGTAGTTATGAGGTTGGTGATGAAGTGTTCTTGTGGTTGAAGCTGCATAAGAGTTCGATTAAGTTTGGAAAGGGTGTTAAACTCTCTCCAGGGTTTGTGGGACCTTTCAAAGTTATATAAAAGAAAGGACTAGTGGCTTACCAACTAGCCTTACCTGATTCTTTGAGGCATATACACGATGTATTTCATGTTTCAAGTTTACGTCATTATATTTCAGATCTGTCACATGTTATTGATTTGATTTCATTGCAGGTATCGGACAAGGGTGTCTCATAGAGAAGCCATTCCCCATATTGGACCATTGCACTTGAAAGTTACGACGTCAATCAGTCGATCAGGTCATGGTCTGTTGGGACATTTATAGTGACCCACATTCTACCACTTGGAATGATCCACATGAGATGCATCATCAATTTCCATATTTATTTTGAAAATTGATATATAGATTAGTAGGATTTATATTTATTTCTTTCATTATTAGACTGTACAAACTTTAGGATGAAGTTTAAAGAAAGAGGGGGTGTATGTAACATCCAGACTTCACTAACCACATTGTCATAACACTGATTATTCTTTGAGGAAACTTGCGTGCAAGTGATTTGGATAAACATGGTACTTAATGATTATTTGACTTGGTCTATAGTTAAAATGTATGCTACTTAATGATTATTTGACTTGGTCTATAGTTAAAATGTATCTTATAATTGAGTACTGAATTTATTACATTATAAATATCGATGTATAGCATTGAAAGGTATTATGTTTAGGTTTCATGAGTGTGCAGTAAACATGACACGAAGAGGATGTTGATGGCATCGACATAATTCATTGGAATCTAGATTGAGTCAGGGAGTGGACTATTGACTTTGGTTATGAGCACTTCATTTTATTGCACATGTGTTATGATGATGATTTCAGTTATGGATTTCATGTATAAAAGTTATTAATATTATTTTTTTCAGTGGTTGCATGAATGGTGAGGCTTCCTAATCCGACTCACATATGGAGTAAAAGGGTCATACATAGATATTAGATAGATTAGGGAGAGGTG
This sequence comes from Picea sitchensis, assembly GCA_010110895.2. Classification (NCBI taxonomy): domain Eukaryota; kingdom Viridiplantae; phylum Streptophyta; class Pinopsida; order Pinales; family Pinaceae; genus Picea; species Picea sitchensis. The sequence continues at coordinate 161,009 of SNQJ01S0021534.1, forward strand.
CGACAGTGTCCCTATCACAACCTACTAGCACTCTCGTCGTGACCTGAAATGAAGGTTAATGACTACATTTTTCTTGAGAGGTTCACGATGTCGTGAGGGTAGACTAAGACAGTCACTCACAAGGATTTTTTAGGGGTGAACAATAATGATGATTCCTTATTCCTCGGTAATCCCTTAGTCTCACACAAGGTCGTCAAGTGGTGTATTGACTTCAAGTGTCAGAAAACTTCCAAACTAAGTCAATTGGTGAGTGACACCCTTGGAGCATGTAGGTGCATCTTTAAGGGCATGTCGCATGAATAAATTATTCAATTAATAAAAATCTAGAAGACCATAGAGAATAAAACAAATACTTAGAACTGATAGAAAAGAGAAAACAAATTTGTACAAATTTATAAACTAAGAACATAATAAAATCGAAGTCTAATTGTTATTCTCAAATAAATTTATAGAAATAAATCTAAGGGACTTTAGACTAAATAAAACCTATAAAAGGGAGAATAAAAATCAAGACATGTGCACAATGTGTGAATGAAATTAATTTAAATATTTTTAATTAAAAAAAAATATTTCGTGAGAGAATGGGTTCTAAACATAGAGTTATAATCCTAAGTCAAACTAGACTCGAACTCCTAACTAAGAGAAGTTTCATAATCAAACTCCAACAATAAATTAGTAAGGGGATACAGTAAATGAGAAATTGGGGCACTAAGGGACAACTAGGAGAAAATCTAGGAACTAATTGTGGAGGTGAGGAAAAATTCAAAATTGATTTAATTAAAAAGAAATAATCATGTGGAACTTGGGGGAAGTGTGAAATGTGTTGGGAGGTGAATAATCTATAATTTAATTATTAAAATTTATTAATTATGCATGAATTGACAAGTGATAATACAAATTGTCTTATAAAAAGAAGGAAGAGGAAGGAGGAAACCACCTTATTGTTGGATGACTGAAATGTTGTCAAATTTCATGTGAATAGTTTACTTCTGTGAGTTGGGTTGCAAGATTTGAATAAGAGGTGGAATCCTTTCCTTGCGAGAGTAAGCTTGAGCGATTTTTGATCTGAAATTATGTGTGTGACCCCTCTGTGACTCGAGGGACTAAGGGGGAAGAAGAGTACCCCTAGTGTTGGTTGGGAGGTACCGGTGAAGTCACATGATTAGCAGGTGAAAGGAAGGATGTTGCGCAAGCCTCCAAGTGAACATCGACATCAAATATCAACAAAGATTCTAGTTTCGATATTAAAATATTTTAGTTATTTTATTGTTTGTATAGAGTTCTCATTGTACGATTTGTAGTTCCGAATGTTGAATATCATTGATCTTATATATAGAATATACATGAAATTCTTGTTGGTTTATTAATATAAATATCTTGGTTTATCATCTTCGTATTTTCTAAGAGATTTAGATTGGCTTCTAAATATATTGTTGAATCACATTCTTTCGTTGTGTTATTTTAACTATAGTTTGGTTAACGTTCAAATCCCCAAGTTTTTCGTCCCCATTGGTATGGGTCATTAGTTCCATGGAACTATATTTTTCCTCAAACTTTGACTTGTAGATCGACTTTAGAAGTGGGTCCATTGATTTTATGTAGGATTTGTACTCTTATTGTCAAAATCCCAGAGGTTTCATTTGTCGTGGGACAATAACTAGATCCATACCCAGTGAACGTTTTTGCATCATTTCCCCTTCCCTCCGAAAAAAAATAAGAAGGGACAAGTTATGGAACCGAGAGGAGCTCAATTTCCTAAAGAATGTAGATGATGGGTCATTAAGATGAGTCCCTCCAAGCCCATGGTTGTAGTGACATTCTCTGAGTATTCTCCATAGGGTCATTCCTGTGGGAGATATGCGTCAAACTATTTTTGTTGTTGTAGTCATTAAGGCTCTTGAGAAAAGAGTCATCTAGTGCCAAGATCGCCAAGGCTGCGACCAAGAAGGGTAAATGAAATTGCCACTAAAAATTACTTCTTGTGTTCATAGGAAGGGAGAGGGGCTTGGATAACGTATTTCTACGTAGCGCATAGCCTTTTTTTCATTCTGTGGCAAGAGATTGGGTAGCTCGGGGGAGACCAGAGAAATCATTTAATTCACAGCCCTTGGAACATATGTAAGTAATATGCTGGAAGATCTTTCACTTTTTACCTCTTTTGATATTATTGGTGGAGACCAAGCAATCAAGAAGGAGCTTAAAATAATATAAAAAAAATAGTGAATTGTACTTAAATATATATTTAAGTACACAATAGTATATTTTACTTATAATATATAAAGTAAACTATAATTCGTAATTAGTTATTTTATTGAAAACGAAAAACGAAAACATCGTCACTAATTAATTTGAGCTTTATGCCTATGGAAAGGAAGTTAGTGATTTCTTAATTCTTGAAGAAAAATTACCTCTGCTTAACTGATTAAGTTATAAAAAGATTAGTGCGTTGGTTGCGCAACCATATTTAAGGTTGGAAGTTGATAGCACCTTTACTCATTCTTTGAGTTTATTTATAGATATATCATTGTAGAGTATCAGTCTTAAGTAGTTTTTGAAGAGATGAATTTGTGATTTACACAAAAATGTATTCAACAAAGAAATGGGTTAAGGTTTTAAATTAATGGTTTTATTGAAAAATAATTTACAACATGTATTAACATTACCAAATATGATGTACATTGTGCAACCTACCTTAGGTCAAGTAGATAGACAAAATTACATGCTTACATTATTGTTATACATTTGAAATTATAGTTACATTATTGTTACACATTTGAAATTATTGTTATAATATTATTTAGTTCTTCACAAATGGATTTGTGTTTTGCTGAGGTGATATATTGCTTTATTTTCATGTTTGAATTACTCAAATTAGTTGCTTAAGTTGACAAGTTACTTTGATTTTAAAAAAAATATATGTTACATTCGTTGTATTCTCTTACACACTCATGCTTAGTTTAATGGAGGGATGTTTCATATATGTTTGCAGCCAAATTAATAATGAAAGGTGAAGAAAATTTGAAGATATTGAAGTACCATACTGTCCTTCATCTAAATCTATAGCTAAAGATGAATTTCTTGAATATGGATCTTTTGGGTTGCAAGAAAAACCTTTAGGATGTGTTAGCACACTCTTACTACTAGAAACTTTTCACTATTGTTGATAACCATGTAAGTTATGAGTTTTCTAATATGAAACCTAGTTGCATAGAAAAAAAAATCATCTAGTGTTGAAATATTTAATATTGATACTACTACCATTTATAATGTAGATAACTATGTTGTGCCTAATGTACATTTTGGTATGTTATACAATGGATATATTTGTTGTTGATAGGGATTTAATTCTTGTGTTTTTTACTATTTTTAGTTGTGATATGCATTTTTTTAGGGTTCTATTATTCTTTTGCAATTTCTGTAGGGATTTTGAGGCTATGTATGTAACAAAAACCCTAATTTCCAAGTTGAAAAAATCATAAATCAATAAATTTAAAATATGGGTGAACCTACTTTCAACAATCTTTGTAAATAGTCTTTGTAAATAGTTATAAATGCTATCAATGAGGTAAACTTAAACCAAAATAGTGAAAATTCAAAGAATGAAGGATTTTATGTGAATTAATTTTCAAAAGATTCTAAAAGGATCTAAGTTGAAATGTAAACTTTGCAACACACTAATATTCTAGAGTGAGCTAAGTTAAAATCTACATTTCGTGAGACTCACTATAGTGGGGGTATACACAAGTTTAAACACCATTTTACATATATTTCAATCATGATATTACTAATTCCCTCAATTTTTAACACATTAAACACTAGACAACCTTGGCCATAGAAACCCATAATAAATTTGAAACCAAGAACAAAGAATACATGTAGAATGGAAACATTTGGAGTTGGAAAAAAATATTCTATTACACTTTTATTTCCCCCTTTTGTGGAACATACAATGTAAAGTTTTTCAACCATCCCTAAAACTCAAAGCCACATGTTGTTGCATCCTCCTATTTATACAAATATTAGCTCTTGGAGTAGTAATATAAGCACAATCTATGCTCCTCCTACACAAGCTAGTTTGCAACCTAGCTTTCAAAAGAAGAAAATGGAAAAATAATGTCCATATATGGTTAATTAACACCATTGATAACTTTTGGTATTATTTTGACATTCCCTTTCACCATGGTAGAAGCCCTTATTGGAGATATTTAATTGATACAATGGTTTTTTGTAGGCATGGGTTTCAAATCCCTACATGTGAGAGATAGTGCCCAAGTTAAATCTAGCTTCTAGGATAGTGTTAGAGTTTTTTGTTGGTAAATATGTAACAGACAACGAATGGCATGAAGAATGTAGAGAGGATTGTTAGCATATTTACAGGCAGCGAAGACTTGTCATTGATGGCAAGTACAATAGTGATGATGGCTTATGTTCAACAGTGAAGATGGCATGATCAGAGTGTCTATGTGAAGACTCTGTAAAGGCACAGAAGTCCAAGAATCCCTTGGGGATTTGGAAGTGAAAGCTCAGGAGGAACAACGTCGAGGAGCACGCATGCAACAAAGCTCAAGATGCAAGAGTTCGCAGAAGAGAAGGAAGACAGAGATCCACAGTCGTTGGATCTCATTCATAAATCCCGTCATCCGTCAGATCAGATAGGAGCTGCACGAGGTTTACCATCGGGAAAAGCCAAGGTGAAATGCCAACAGAACGAGGGTCGTCAGATCTGAATATAGACAAGAAGAGCATGCTAAAGAGAAGGACAGGTCTCGGCCATCAGATCCGAGCGCAGGCTCCGACCACCGTTGGATCGAGGAGAACTTGAACGGTCTTTAAAAGTGCAAGGAGGTTTGGCTGCGGTCATGGGGATAATGGTCATATGGGCCAGAAGCCTAGCCAGGAGAGCTAGTGTGTAAAGAGCACGTCAGAGTTTTGAGGATCACGTTTTGGAAATGTCAAAGAAACAATGCAACAGGAATCCCGATTTTCGGATATGAAAAATCACGATGTAATCTAATCCATCAGATCAATCTTTGATCTAGACCGTTGATTCCACTCAATGGAGAGGCATCGAGGATCGAGAGTTGGTCATGTCAAAGTTTATTGACATTAGGAACCCCGAAATCGCGATGTGTGAAATCCCGACTGAACCTG
>SNQJ01S0021535.1:13271-40859 GCA_010110895.2 Picea sitchensis
TGGGTGTACTGGCAGAGTGGTGGACCTTGATCCATCGAGCAACTGTAGTAGGGGCAACGATGACTGGTCGGCTACCCCCTGGACCTGGAGGGCCCCCAGTTGGTGGGGTACCTCCAGCTGATAGGGGACCTGGGGGGGGGAGCTCTGGGGGCACCATGAGTGTCGATTTTCTATTTGTATAGGCTTGCGAACCCATTTTGTATAGGGTAGGGGGTACCCATTTTGTACCTATAGGGGTGAGGGGACTCACTGGCCTACATGCGATGGATATTTTGTATTTTGTAAACATTTATAACACTTTGGAGGATATATATATATGGATACATATATTTTGGCTCTTTGTTATGTGTACATATGTTTATGTTTTTTATGGTTTGATGATGTCTAATATATATGTTGTGACCGATGTATGATGATTATGTATATGTGATGATGTCTTGATGTGATAAATGTCAATCTAACACTATGTTAGCCATATTATCTGCTATTTGATTAAATTGTCATGGAATATGTGTAAACGTAATTGAATCAAAGTTTTGAGATAAGATTCTAACTTGCAGGTATTTGCGAAAGAGGCAAGGATCGCAGACACGATATACATTGTTGAGCTACAAGGTGACAAGCTGGGAATCTAATAAAACGCTAAGGTGATGAATGTGGCAGTGACTAAACTCGGCGAGGGGACCAATGATTATGACGTATTATGCTTGGTTGTTGGTGGTTGAGCCCAAACATATGTTGTTGGACTGGAGTAGTTCATGCGAGGGAGTATAGAGGGCCCAAGTGGTCGAAGCGAGATTCTATGTCTAGCAGCTAGCACCATCAGCGTAATCGATGTGGTAGGTCAATGCAGGATGCATATTTCAATAACACGGATGGAAGATAATAGATAGGGAGTGAAGGCGAAAAAAGAAGACTAAAAACTCTACAAATGTGTACAAAGAAAAAACCTAGTGTAGAATGGCTATGCTCAGGCATAAAACTTCTTTAAGTACAACTTGTTGATTGGTTCTTTGAGAGGATAGCATTCTGGAGAGGCCAGGATGTCTGCACCTTTAGTGAGGTAGTTTTGGGAAATTTAGGGTCCATGCCATAATGATTCGAATTTCCTATGATTGAGAGTATCGTGGGTGATATCGTAGGCTAGGACGAGATCTCCTTTGTTAAATGAATGAAGGTTGACAGGGCGGTCAAAGGTGGATTTGGACCAGTTTTTAGTTGCCTCATTGTTCTGTAATGAAGATCAGAGATCTTCATCCAATGAATCTAAGGTCAGAAAGCACTGCTCCATTAGAGCAGTGTCAGGTAATAGCTCGATGGTGGTGTGTAATGTAGGAATTTTGCACTCGATAGGGATGGTGGATTTGATCCCATGGACGAGGTGGAATGGTGTAAAATCAGTGGCAATTTTGACTATCATGCGATAAGCCCATAATGTTGAAAGCAAGATATGATGCCAGTTGGTTTTATATTTGTTGACGATATGTTGTAGCATGGTTTTGAGGAATTTGTTGATAGCCTCAACCTATTCGTTGGACTGAGGGTAGTATGGGGAGGAAAACTCATGGGAGAAGCCTAATTTTGAGGAGAATTCTGCGAAGATCTCATTCTCAAAGTGTTTACTGTGATCGGATACTAACTGTAGTGGGACTCTAAAGTGGGTAATGACATGGTTGAAGAAAAAATGTGATTTTTTGTCAATGGTATTGTTGAAGGTAGGCATGGCTTCAACCTAATTGGTAAATTAATCTACGGCCATGATGATGTACCTATGTCCATTACTGGATGGAGGATTGAAAATCATGAAGTCTATTCCCCATTTGAAAAAGAGGTCGACGATGATCACTGGATGTAGAAGAGAAGGTGGTGCTCGTGTTTTGTTTGCATAGAGCTAGAATTTGTCACATCACTTGACAACATGGATGCATTCATGAAATAGTGTGGGCAAGAAGTATCATGCGCACATGATTGTTTGGGTGGTGGACATACCTGATAGGTGGTCACCGCAAGTGTCATTATGGAAATCATTCAAGACTCTGTCGGCTTCATCTATAGTCATACACTGATGGAGGATGGTGTCGACCCCACATCGGTACAATATGTTACCAATGAGGAGGTATCGAGGGGCCTGATGGAGAATGCACAAATGATTGTCTCGAGAGAGATGAGGACCAAAATTACGTGTTTGAAGGTAGACAATAAGGTCATCATACTAGGGGTCATTTGAGGGGATGAAGAAGAGGTGTTTGTTGAGAAAAGCCCTATTGACGGGTGAATCTTTAGTGTCCGAGGGAAACGTTGTAATGAGTTTGGAGAGAACAAGTGCTTTCTTTATTTTTGGATTTGAGAAATCTAGGTCGTATTCCTGAAGGATGACGATCCATTGGGAAAATTTTCCATTAATATTTCGTCGACTAAGCAAGTACTGCATGGGGTTGGAATCTTCTATGACTTTGGTAGTTTGATGTAGGATATAGTGACACAATTTCTAAATTGTGAGGAAAACTACGAGGGATAGTTTCTCATCATGATTGTATTTCAATGGCAGTCTTGAAAGATTTTTACTGATGTAGTAAATGACATGTTCTCGCCCATCCTCCCCTAGTTGGATGAGGACTTCTGCTACTGAGATGACTGAGGTTGACAAGTAGAGGATGTAATCACGATCATAGTCTGGGGGACTAATCAAAGAGGCATTGGATAGGACCATTTTAAAATCATCAAAAGTGGTTTGAGCATGTTCATCCCATCGAAATGGGATATCATGATGTAGTAGGAAGAGGAAACCATGCGCGTGGGTGACATAATCTAGGACAAAGTGACATAAAAAGTTATCTTTGCCTTGTAGGCTCTACAGTTGGTGTAAATTCTTTGGTGGTGGAATATCTGTGATAGCTTTCACCTTGAGGGGGTCCACTGTGATGTTGTGGTGAGATACAATGAACCCAAGAAGGCATCTGGTGTTCACGCAAAATACACACTTGAGGGGGTTCAAGCGGATATTGTATTGGCGACATCATTGAAAAATGATGAGTAATTCATCTAAATGTTGAATTCGTTTCTTGGATCGAGCAGTGAGGTCATCCAAATAAGCGAGGATGATGTGAGCAACATCATCGAAAACATAATTCATGGCCCATTGAAACGTAGCACCTATGTTGTTTAGTCCAAAGGGCATGACATGATAAGAAAAAGTATCCCATGGGGTAGTAAGAGTGGTTTTTTATTGATCTGCTAGATGGATTTGGATCTGATTGTAGCCAGAGAACCCATCCATGAAGGAAAATGCCTTGTGGTTGGCACAGTCATCGATAATTTGGTCAATAAAAGGGGTTGGAAAGTTGTCTTTGGGACAATAATGGTTGATATCACAAAATTCGATGCAGACACGAATAGTGCCATGTTTTTTGTTAACGGGGACAGGGTTGGAAACCCATGAGGTATATGAAATGGGGTAAATGAATCCAGTAGCGCGTAATTTTTTGATTTCAACTTTGATAGTCACCTCTTTGGATGGGTGAAGTGGGTGCTGCTTTTGACAGACTGGGGTGACATCTAGCCATTTGTCGATGCGATGTTTGAATATAGAAGGATAGAGGCTAGGCATCTCTGTATATGACCAGGAAAAAATATCATGGTATTCCTAAAAGAGATATTTGTAAGTTGTGATTTCCTCAGGGGAGCATGCGGTGCCAATGGTGATTTCTTATATGATTCTTCATTTGATGGAAAAGTCAATTTTAACAGTGGGGGAGATATTGGCCATGTTGCCTTCTTCAAAAGAATCTAGGGTAGGGATAGGGTTGTTGAACCAGTCTATATTCCTTGAAGGAATAAAATCCTTGGTTTTGATTGCACATACCGAAGCTTGGCTAGGAGGGTTAAAGGCTTTTGAGGAGAGAAAAATCACTTGGTGATGGAGTGTGTTCCATGGGAAATCAGGGGTAGTGATTTCCTCCAGGATATCTTCATCGCAGTGGAAAATGCGATAATACAGGGGATCTGGGGGGGAACATGGGTGATGGTCACAGTGTGAGTGTCCTCAAGTGGTGAAGATGTAGAGGGGATATCACAAATTGGTTGTGATGGCTTTCTTGACATAAACCAAATATCCAGATACTATGGGTGATGGACTGTGGTAGGGGGAAAGATTTCTTGTGGGAAATTTATTGGAGAATTGGGAGGGTTCGAGGGAACATCCTCAGAAAATATATATATGAAGCATGGAGGGGTAGGAAGTGACTCAGGCTCAGGGGAGGTGATGTTGACAGTATCTAGAGAGGGTAGGACCAGTGGTGAGGTGGTTGGATGTGTTTGAATAGGGGTTGAATGACGACCTCAGTATGCCACAATCAAAGGACATCGATATGTGAAATGAGAAAGTGAGTGACAAAGAGTGCAAGAGAATAATGTCTGCTCAGGGACTGAGGTAGAGAAATAATAGATGTCAATGACATGAGTATTAGAAAGTGGTGGTGGAGAAGGCTCTTGCTAAAAGGTTTGGTGTACTATCATTAGCATCTGGTGAAACTGAGGTAGAGATGGGAAATGATGAGTGTAGCGGCCATATTATGAATAGATGGCACAAGTGAATTTGGTTCGCAACCCTTTACTACCTGTAGTGGAGTAGGTTGTAGTAGTACTAGATGTGATGGGTGAAGTGGTGAGCAATGTGGTTGCTTGAGGGAGTTGGATCGGATTACGTAACTTAGGAAGAGATGTACATCTATTAGTGGGGTGTCCCTCTCTTCTGCAGAGTGCGCAAGGAGGTTGAACTTGGGGAGGAAGTGGAGTTGTGGGCACTTTCTTCTTCTGTCTACCCCCGGCTATGGAAGTGGTGCTGAAAATTGGGCGTGAGGGTGGTGCGGTCGGAGCCTATACTGGAATATGCATCGGGATTCCCTTTGATTGAGGACGGAGAGATGGTTGAGGAACCATTGTGGGTGGGTGGAGATACCATACAGGGATGGAAATCACCATGTTGGGAAGGGTAAGCATCATTGCTACCTGAAATGCTTGAACTCCAGGTGGGGGGTAGAAGAAGGGAATTTGAGTAATGGCTTGAAGATTGTCTCCCAAACCGGGATTTTCCCATGGGGAAGGGGGAAATCAGGGATAAGTGGTGTCATAGGGTTCTCAAGGAATTCCTGAGGTAATATCTCTTCAACTGGTGGAGTGTCGAGGTGTGGAGAGGCCTCAGTGGGAGAAATGGTGTCTCCAGAGTTAGCTCCATTGGAAGATACAACGCACACTTGTGTTGAAGGGTGTATGAGAGGTGGTGCTCCATCGTATGCCCACAACAAGGATGGGTCCTTGAAAATTTCAGGGCCCATGTTAATGATTGAGTAAGAATCTAAGCAGACAAGAGGCAATATGTTATCGATATTGGAAGAATGGTTAGGCTCATAATGTGTAATTTGGTCAATGGTGACGATTTTTCTGTTGTGGGGGAACATCATCTTTCAAAACACAAAAGAGGATACTACCTTCATAGCGTACATGTAGATATGTCCAAATAAGATATTGTAATTGAGCGGGGCGTCGATAACCTCAATGTTGATGAGGATGGTTTTTCCCCTGAGTTTGATGAGGAAATTTTGGAAGAGCCCTTCGAGGGAGGATGGTTGACCGTCATAGGCTCGTAAGGTGATGGCAGATGGTACTAGCTCAGGGGAGGAAAGTTTCTTCCATATGGTTTCGGACATGATGCATGTGGATTCACCTTCATCAATGATACACCAATGAATTGTGATGTTCCAAATTTTGACTGGTATCTAGAAAGCTACTAGAGCAAGGAGATGTGGTTCTCCGCAATCTAGATCAAATGTGATGAGTCTAGTATCAACTAGGTCAAATACCCCCAAGGAGGAAAGTAAGTATTTTCATTGAGTTGGATAGGTTTGGAGAACCTCCAATACAGACATGGATGCAAGAGAATATGCCAAGTCATCGACCAAGCTGTAATTGTGTGTTCCCCTAGTCTAAGGGTTATTGGCATTCTATCATAATGGAATGTTAGGGATATGAATGGTAGGTTCAGTATTAGGGCATGGGATCATCAAGGGTTGTCCAACTATAGCTAGAGCCGCTTCTGAAGTGGTTGGAGTAGATTTAGGGGGTGCATTGTATTGATGACCACACGTTTGCAGAAGAATTTAATCTTCACTAGTGAGGAGGATATTGTGATCCACCAAATTTCTAGGGTGCATGGGCCATGGGTTTTGATATTGTCCCATTTGTGGTGGGGCAGGATGTACCTCTTGTTGGGTATTCATCACACCTTGGTGTGGAATAGGGTTTTTCAACAGAGTTGGGGGTGGTTGTTGCAAGTACTGTTGTGGGGCCTAATGAGGGGAAGGTGATGTTGGAGGACAGGGAACATTCATGGATTCTTTCATACATTTGAAGTTAGAAATTTGGGGGAAATGGTGAGTATAATGTCAATACTCACCACAAAGAGAACAAGGGAAGTTCGTCCTGAGATTGGTAATGTTGTTCTTCCCTTGACGTTTTTTTTTATTGTCCCCTTGGGGGTTCTAGTTACCTTGATTCTATTTTCCCCCAACAGGTTGGTTTGGTTGGGGATTATTTCCACCTAGACCAGGGTTATTATTATTTCAGTTTTTCCCTATCTTCTTGGCATTATTTGATTGGTGGGCAGGATTTTCCGTATTCAACTGTTCAAAAGTATGAAGTTGTTGAATGGGAGAGGGTTGAACAAAGTTAACATCGGTGTTTGGTTGTCCATGTGGAGGAGAAACCGGTTGTGGAGGACCAAGAAATGGAAAATACGAATTGTTTTGTGGAAACGATCCGTAGGGAACATAGGAAGGTGAAATGCTTTCACACTAGTGCCCAGGTTATATGTTGAGGTAGAAGGGGGACCTGAACTTGGTTGAGAGGCCAAGCACATCATGGGTGTCAGCAAGGGTCCACTCATGGGTGGAGGGGGAGCAACAGGATATGGTTGTTTATAAGCAGGAGGAGGGTAAAAATATGGCCCTATATATGGTTGTGTATATTGAGGTTCATTGTACACAGGTGGTGGTTGGTTGTAAGGGTTGTGGCATGTCGTGGTACTAATCAACCCATCCACAGCATGAGACATTCCAAGTTTTTCCTGGCCAAATGGTACAAGCCTAGGTGCATCATGTAATACTGTGTATAAGTAATTTGACTGAGCATAAATGAGGTCAAATTGTTGGGCCTTGTTGATGGATTCTTCTTCAGATTGGGGGAAGGTGGATGCTACATCTTTGGTAAGTATAGAGACGAGTGATTTTAGAAACCAATCGAGACATTGTTCTTTGGTGGATTCTTCTTTACATAAACTACGTCGTCAACGCCATTCGCAGATGTGGTCAGCAATATGCATAGATGAGGTTTGTTTTCACTCGGAGAGAAATTCTAAATCAGTATCATGACGAACTGGTAGTTGAAAAAAGGCCAAAAAGGATTTGGCCAAGGATTCAAAAGTCACATGGGACCCTGATTTTTCATCCACCTACCATTTGGGTGATGGACCAGTGAGTGTTATTTGAAATAAACTTAAGAGGATGGAGTCATCCATGATTTTGTTTGAAGAGAACCATAAGTGGAAAGTCATAACATGATTGGCGGGATCCTCCCAAGGTTTTCCTTCAAATTTTGGAATATTTGAAGGTAGCTTGGTAGGCATATTGGGCCATGTGGGGTCATGTAAAATGGGATTATTCATGAGTTTAGTCAAATCAGGAATGTTGAGTGATGCCAAGTATGGCATGGGGGGGGGTTGGTGGAGGATTAGAGCCATCCATGGTGTGATCAGGTAGTGGACCTGACCCTTGAGAGCGATTTGGTGGGGTTGTCCTTCTCCCTTGAGAAGAAGTTTTCCCCCTGCCTCCTTGTGAAGGAGAGCTAGTGGATGGATGACCTTGGGAATTGGACCAAAGAAAAGTGGAACCAAGAAAAGATGATCCCAAGATAGTGGCACTCACAGGGGTGTGAGATGGTTGAGTCGATGAGTCCGAAAGACTAGGAACTCCTCCTAGAATAGGAGGGAGATTCTATAAGAATCTAGAATGACGGGGATTTTGTGGGTCCCCTATGATGTCCAACTAGAAAAGTGTGTGAAAATGATGATGAGAGAAATAAATTAACAAGAGACTTGCATAATTTGGACCTTCACAAGATAATATAACTCACCATTGCATGTAATCAAATAAGCATCATACATAAATCAACTGTAAATAAGCATACATGTGGGTAGGTGGATTTTCTCCATGTGGGGGAACAAATAAAACAAATGCTCCTTTCCTAAAAGACGTATTTTCCTTCCTCTCAAATAGGACCAGACCTTCCAAGAGCACTCAATAGTGGGGTTTGAAGCCACTGGAAGAGGAACTAGTTAAGGATGAAACAATCAACTATAATGAGGGGTATAGGGTGCATATCCCGAAAGAGCTGGTGATATTTCCCAATAACCACACAAAATCTGATCAAGGTGCAATTTCAGCCCAAAATTGCCACCTGGATAGATGTCCTAAATTTGGTCACTAGGTACCTCGGTCAATGTGCGACATTTAGATTTTTAGGCTCAGAAATGGGTCACAAGCTGGATCCCTTCCAAGAGTTCGGTGACTGAAAGGGGGATGCACAGAACAACCAGACCTTGGCCTTCAACCCTTCATGGGTATCTCCCTTCCTTATGGTGTAGGAGCACTTGACTTAGAGGATTTAAAGTTCCCTATTTTTCAACTTCTAATGTTTGAAAATGTGAGAACCAGATAATAGGGAGTTATTTGGATGCCTACCCTCGAGATCCTAACTAGACTAAAAAAATTATTTTGGCACCTCCTGTGGAGGAAAACTGAGTGAGTTTTTAGAAAAAATTTAGATGTGGTGGGCTGAGAGATTGGGGGTGTGAATCAATCTTGTTTGAATTAAGTGGGTGTGGATCATTTCTTCAAGAAATAGTGGGACGTTTCGGAATTCTTTCAGAGAAAACCTACTTCAACCTCCACAATTCCAGATGGAATTTATGTGAGTGAAGAGTAACTTTGTGTGTTAGAAAGTGAAAGAGTGTGCCAAATTTTAATAATTTAGGTGTGGATTTGCAACATGTGGACTTCCTCTGGTCCTTACAAATCTTTGTTACCTAGATTACTAAGTGTCATTGGTACAACCTTGCAAAATTTTAAAATCCATAAAGAACTAGCATGTGGACATATGGGTCCTTACCAATTCTTTAAACTCCCTAATGTTGTTTACACTAAGAAATCTTGAAAAAATATCCTAGATTGCAAGCATGTGGGCATGTATGGGCCCATTGCTTTGATCTTTAAACTTCCCTAGTGATGTAAACTAAGAAAGTAATTTCAAGAAACTATCCTAAATTTTCAAGATCTGGGCATGTATGGGCCTTTACAACTTTAAAATGATTTCAAAAAGAAACTAAGAGGAGCCCCAGGGGGGCTTTGTTCTCTCCTAAAGATTTTAAGGGAGATGAAATGTCTCCTTAACCACTTTTTGTATTCTCAAGATCGCTCTAGGGTGCAAGAGAAGAGCATACTCAATGATCAAAGTTAATTTATGGTCCCAATGCAAGTGTTTTTACATGTGATAGCAATGATCTCAACTTAAATTTTACAAACCAAACAAGCCATCCATGTGGCAACCAAAGAAAAAGAAGAGAATATTTGTTTTTTTTTACCCCCTAAGTGCCTATGTTTAGCTAACCTTTCATATGGGAAAAGATTCTAAGTGGAGTGCATGGGCATTATAATTTTCATGAAAGAAAGAATTTGAAGGCTAGGGGCCTTCAAATCATCACAAAAACCCTTACAATATTGAAAATCTGTAAACGTGCACGGGTTGCAATTCTGACAAAGGTGCAGTGGGAGCATAGTGTGAAAAATGTGCAGATAATAGAATCCTTTTGGGTGCACATCGCGTTGAGTGCACATCTGTGGTCTGGAATACACGCACACTTTATGATACGTGACAGGGGGGATTTTGAGTGAAATTGTCATCCTCCAGCTCCAAATTTGGCTTTTGACAGGTAAGGATGGGCCAGTTTTGGTACCTGGAAGATAAATGAATTAAAAAGAAATTCTCTCTAAGCCCAAATAGGGTGGAATTTGATACCTTTCCCCAGTATGGCTGCCAATCTGTTGTGCCTATTTTGTCGCTTGGGTGAGAAAATAAATGGCACTTGAATGCCTAGTTGGGCCTACTAGACAAGACAGAGGTTAGTGAGTGGATTAAACAGGCCAAACACGTGAAATAAATGAGTAAACAAACTAAAACAACTAAGGAAATAAAAACTAGAATGCATAAGAAACTTAGAACCATAAATAATCAACCAATGACCAAGCTTATGCCACCAATGGATAACTATATTAGTTGGCAAAAAAAGATAGAGAAAAAATGAGGACGAAGAGTCCCGTATTTCTCCTTGGGAGGGCTCTTGAGTTCCCTAATGGAGATCTCTTCCTACAATTGAAGAAAAATGGCAAATGATGAAGAAAATCAATGCTTATTACCTCAAGAGGTGAGTGGAATGGCCTATTGCAATGATGCTTGAATATTCCTAGGATAAAAGAGGATTCTCAAGGGAGAAATGAGGCAACATAACAATACTATGAATATCTTGGTTTCTTAGTGCACCCCAGTATGGTCGCCAATCTGTTGTGCCTTTTTTGTCACTTGGGTGAGAAAAACAATGGAATTCTCATGCCTAGTTGGACCTGCTAGACAAGATAGAGGTTAGTGAGTGGATTAAACAAGACAAAAACATAAAATAAACAAGTAAACAAACTAAAACAACTCAGGAAATAAAAAATAGAATGCATAAGAAACTTAGATCCATAAACAATCAACCAATGACCAAGATTATGCCACCAATGGATAACTATATTAGTTGGCAAAAAACCATAGAGAAAAATGAGAGCTTATGAGTCCCCTCTTCTTCCTTTGCAGGGATCTTGAGTTCCCTAATGGAGAGCTCTTCTTAAAATGGAAGAAAAATGGAAAATAATGAAGAAAATCAATGCCTATTTCCTCAAGAGGTGAGTGGAATGGTCTATTGCAATGATGCTTGAATACTCCTAGGAGAAAAGAGGATTCTCAAGGGAGAAACGAGGCAACATAACAATAATATGAAGATTGTGGTTTCTTAGTGCACCCATGGCCTCCATTTATAACATTTCTTCAAGGAAAATATTATTTGGTTCTTAGTGTGAACAAGGGGTCCTTTAGGGCACCCTTTGGTCCTTGACCAACCCCCCATTTGGATTTCACTCAGATTTTAAGGTCAAATCAAGTTGGGATATGGTCCATAAGTGGTTTGGGGGCCGAAAAGAACCATCAATTTGTTGTTCACATGAGTGTGTGGATTTTCCCATACACAGTCGCACATATGGTGCACTGTGCACTCTACGGGCTTCGTTGGCCCGTGCACTGTGCACGCACTTCCTTTAGTGAGTTTGCACATGTCAATTTTTTCCCAATTGTATAATTTTTTCCTTTTGAAATGGATTTTGGTGCTGCAGGTGAACTAATTATTGTTGCCATTGTTGTATTTATGTAACCATTTGCGTGCAATGTTGCGGACGGAATTTCAGTGATAACAATCTTGATTGGGTTGGTTTAGTTTTCACTAACCCTACTTGGCCCAAATTTTGTTTTGTTGTATTATTTGGGTAAAGTAATACCCGGAATAAAATCTATTATTAGAAAATATATTTGAACTCAAACATGTAAGGCCATGTCAACCACGGTTCACTCATGAAATGTATATGTTATAGCTTTGATTATGCCAACTACTATTTAGTCGTGAAATGTATATGTTTTAGGTTGGTTTTTATGATTTACAATGTGGTATTAAATGGTAATCTGATATAAAATTAAATGCATATTTTTAGTAAATAAATAAATTTTGAGAAAGACAAAACAATTAAGACAACAACTTAGCCAAAGGACTATTGTAAGTTGTTTTCTTTTGTATTTAAACATAACAATGCAAGTTAATAAGAGGACAAATTCACCTTTTTTTGGTGTAATTTCTCCTCCAAATCAGGGAGGAATTTTGTTGAAACTCATAGTTCCATCTAAATTATGAGAACTTTGACCATGAAAATTTTCCCCAAAATATATAAACTCATTTTAAAATGACCAAGATCATTGGAATTTGTTAAAAAATGAGTGGATCAAGGTGTAAGTTTAACTTCCTAAAAAAAAAACTGACTGGAAAGGTTGAGTTTGTCCACTTATTAACTCACCTTAGAAACAAAGAATTCATTGATTTAATAATTCTCTATAATACATATGGCATACATTAAGCATACCTCGAAAATATTTCTCAAAAAATTGAAGTGAAAAGATTCATATTTATAACCTTGCAAAGATCTGTGCAGGGAACATGTCACTTCAATGTTTTGCACAATATTTGATAGAGATGGATAATTTTTGTGTAAGACATATATTATTTATCTTAAACTATAATTTGAGGGAAATTGGCCCTTTGAATTTTTCTAAGAGACAAAATTTGTTTTCAAAAGAAACTCATTTAGTAGAAACTAATAAATTACTTTAGTAATGTACCATATCTTTGTTATCAAGACTATGCCCGAAAATTAACATATTATCTTATTGGTGAACTAGTATATTAATTGCATTTCCATGAAACATGCAAATATTCAATGAAGCGTTGAAGGAGCACTCGCTCTATCCCTCATCTAGACCACAATTATCATAGGAATCTGGGAGGAACATGCCCATGGAAATCACCCCAACTATAAATTGTAATCTATCCTATCACAAACTACAATTCTAGAGTAAAATTAGGCTTATGAATTGATCTAGATGACCAAAATTGCTATTTTAACAACAAAAATATATGATTTCAGCAATCTCAAGGTCACTCAATTCTAGGGAATATCATCGAAAACTGGGCAATATGAGTGCCAATTATCAAATTCCAATAATGATGAAATTATCTTGTTTTTTTTTTCATATGGGAGTTTACTTTAAAAATTAAATGATATTGATTTTTTATTCCTAACGTTCCATACAATTTATTCAAAATATAGGCTTTGGGTTTTGCAATTCTTTAGCTATAGAATGTATAGTCCTTTTGTGATCCCTAACGTTCCAAACAATTTATTTAAAATATGTGCTTTGGGATTTGCAAAAGAGAATAATTGAAAAACTTTATAAAGCATCTATGATAATATGAAAGTAAATTGGAGAAATATGGCCAATGAGAGTGCCAAATATACAATTTTTATAGTGTATGAAGCATCTCACTATAGAGAGGTATTTATGTCATAAAAAATAATTCCAAGGTGCACATATTTTGAATGAAAAATGTATAAAAGTAGTAATGTAAGTTGTACAAGTAACATTGTGAATTACAAGAAGACCAAAATTTAAATTGGCGAAAGAACAAGAATAAGGAACAATGATAGAGGTCTTTGAACAACAACTCTAACACCAAACTTTGATATTTTACATCTATTATGTTTGACAATGCATCAAATGCTAGTCTCTGTGGAGTAGGGAGTCCATTATTACAACACATCATTCCTTAAAATTTCCTTAGGTCTTGTAGTGTCATATGGCTTAAGCATTTCTTTGAATTATTCGATATTGCAACGTCTCAAATCTAGAATTTGGTACACCTAAACCATTTGGAACCACATGTAGGAACCCTCAAACAACATTGGGGGCCACTTGCATTCACACCACAATCCCAAGTTGTCATTTCTTTGAATGTCCTTGGGTCCACACTTTAGGAAACCATGTGGAGCATTCCCATTGCTAGATTCCAAAATGGTAACTTTCTCAACTAGTCATATTTGATTGCTATGCCATGTAATTCCACTTGTGTCATGTAAATTTATTTTTGTTATTGTGGACTTGCATGTTTCATGTAGGCCACAATGATCCCAATTAGACACTATAAAAATTACTTTAATTTTTTTAGGGTAAGTTTTGGTTAGTGGCTTATTTTGAGTCTTTTCGCTTGTACTCATGCTCATTTTTTTAAACTAGTATATTTTTCTTTTGATTAATTTATAAGGATCTGCAAACCTCAATATTGTATTGACATAGTACAAACCCATTTTAATTTGTGGAAAATATATTTGAACCATGTTGGCATCCCTTGCTCTCATGGTCATGTTACCTTGACTTTGTATAATTTCAATTGCATGTTTCTTATTTGTACTTGTGAATATCTTGCTTGTGACTCATTAAATCCATTTTTGTCAATTGCTAGGGTTTGAAATCCTTCTTGTTAGCACACATGCACATGAATAATCTAGTTCCTTGGCAATTTACACAATACATGCCATGATAACATGGCTCAATGAAGGCATAAGTGGACTTCATCATTCTGTTTGACAATGCTCTAAGGGAATCACCTATTCAACTTATAGGTGTTGTCTTTCCTTTTCTTTCTTTAGAGAAGTAATTTTTTATGGATGTTTGAATATATTGCTCTTTAAGGGGTTTAATTTGTGAATCCTTTGTAAAATTTGTGAAAATGTTGTATTTTTTTCTCTCAAATTCATCTAAAGTTCTCTTGTATTTTGTTTTTAAACTTTAGGCCATTCAATCTAGTTCAAATTTACAAGAAATTGCATGTAGGGAGGTGCGTGTTGTGATCAGGACCCTCCATTTATTCATTGCAATAGACTTGATCTTGTGTAAAATATTAATGTGTGTATTTTCACTTAGTACTGTCCATACAGATATCCCTTTATATATTATTGTATGGAATTTGTCGTGTAGTAGTGGTGCTAGACTTGCATTATTAAAATATCAAGGTCTCTTGACTCATCCTTGTAATGATTCACACATGATGAAGTCCCCCTTTGAGTTTTATGTATATGCTCTAGAGATGTTATTTGGGCTTGCATTTAATGTTTATTACCATAGCAAGGCCCCTTAGTCTAATAGCTTCATTCACATTTCCAAATGTCTCTAATTTATTAGGGCCCACTCTTTGAGGAATGC
This sequence comes from Picea sitchensis, assembly GCA_010110895.2. NCBI lineage: Eukaryota > Viridiplantae > Streptophyta > Pinopsida > Pinales > Pinaceae > Picea > Picea sitchensis. The sequence goes on from SNQJ01S0021535.1 coordinate 28,272, forward strand.
TTTCCTTTTTCCTTGGTGGTTTAGGGATGTACCCCTGGCCATGAGTTATAGTATCTATATTATGTTTGTTTCTTGCAGTTTTCTCAACCATGTGGAATAGAGGCTTGTTTTCTCCTATCACACTTGCAGTTTGTCCCAAACCCACACAATTTGGATGTTCAAAACCCATGGTTTGAGATTTACATAAAAAGATTCCACTTCCATGATGAGTGTAATGGATAGATATGTCACTCAAGCATCCTAAGTTCTACTTTTGTTTCATCCTTTCTCATTGTTAAATGTATTCAATCTCCCTCTCTTGCATATTGAAACTTGGTTGAACTACTATATCCCTTGTGAGTTAGTGATCTCCTTCCACCCTCCACAATCTTGGTCTTGTTTGTATTTTCTATCTCCACCAACCCTCTACCTATTAGACACTACTACAATTTTTGTCTTCTCTTCATTAGCTTGGATATCATTTTTTTGGATTGGTTAGTGGCATCTTGTGATTTTTTTATCTCTATCCCAAATCACACTTTTGTAAATTTCCATCCCAACATGAAAGGAAGCTTCAACACAAGCTTGCAAGTGAGCAGGTAACCTTATTGATTGGAGGAATTTGGTTCACTCATATGTACACTTAATTATTTTATCATTAGTTATCTATGCATCTTATGTGTTCACTTGCTTTGGTTTTGGACGTACATTATCCTTGCTTTTGCCTATAGGGGGAAGGACACAACACTCCAAGTATGTAGATTAGGTTTTTGACCCTTATATTTGTTTATATTGTTTTTCTCTCATCTAATTCTAAATATCTCTTATAGATTAGTTAATATTAAGTTTTTTTTATCATCACACCTAGCTAATGCCTTTCACCCACCTAGGAAGGTAATAAACCCTAGGATCCCTTTTCAGTTGCTTGCACAACAAAGGAATCGGGTATTGAACTTAATGACCATTTCTTGATATTTTTATTGGGTTCAAAAAATGGTTAGATCGGTTGAATTATCTTCCGTTTTTTTAGAATTTACTTCTCTTTCATAGATTTATTATCTAACATAAAGGAAAATAGGTGAATTAACCAAGTTTATTTATGTTTTTAGATAGTTGATTTATCTTTGAGGTTTTAACTAAAAATCACATTTAAATGCTAATTACAATTTTATGTCATTAATAAACAATAGTCCTCTAACTGACTTAGTAGTCTATACTCCTTTCTTTATTTCCCCTCTCCTAGTTTTTGGGGTGATTCCAAACCCATTGAGAATTCCTTTCTTGGAAAAATACACCCAAGTGTCACCTCCCCGACAATAGTGACCAAAAATATGTGTTATTTATATTTCCACCCATCAACTATCTTAATATCCAAACCCAAAGGATGAAGGTAGGAATTAATGAGTATGGAGTTGGTAACAAAGAAATACATGTCATGAGTTTTCTATTAAATATGTTTCATCTCTTTTAGGAATATACAAAAATTTATGGTCCTCATACTATACGAAAATACTCGATAAGCCATAAAAAAATTCTAAACAAATAATGGTAGAAACTCCTGTTGCCAACAACAATAGTTGAAGGAAATAACTCCCAAAATATAATTACCTCTTTATATCTAGAACTAATTGTAGGATGAGGTCATCTTGAAAATGATGGTAAAATACATTGTAGTGGAGAAGTTTTATAGGCTCATTTCACTCAATTTATGTGACTCTCAAATAATATTTGTAGATATTTTCACAAATGCCTATATTAAGCCCCATTATGTTGGGAATGGGATTATGAGTAGAGATATTTATTTGTAGGGGGTGGTACATATAAGTATCCTTACCATTTCAAATAGTTTTAGAGACTTGGTTAGAAAAGTTTATTGAATATTGGAGGGATATATAAAAATACTTATATGGCTTGAATGCGCACAAAAATTGACTAACATGAAGTTCAAAACCATCTTCTTGGAATGAATATGATTTGAACTCACAATGATTAGAACCCTTAGTCTTTCTTGTTATGGGATCGAGTCAATGAAGGACTAACATTACCATCTCCAAGTAAGTGTAAGATGCTACCTTCGAAAAAATTACACCCACATATATAGGTCCCACCTTATCTATAGGGCACACAAAGGTGAGATAATGGGCCTTTACCATTCAACCCCCTTAGTGGGAAAGTTATTTTAATATTGACCAAGGTCACCAAGATTGTTTTGAGTGAAATCACAAACTTACAAACTGTAATGTTCAAAAATTCAAAAGCAATCAGTGTGGACCTCCCAATATTTTATGATATTGAGGGTGCCTCATAAGTGCATGGTTACATTTGAGCCTTTTGGTTTGTTAGTTCAAAATATTTAAAATGATGAATAGTTTTGGATGCTTGCTTTTGATATGTTAATTTCCAAATGATTTATTTCTAAGGTCGTTTTGTAATCCATGATCACCACATAATGAAATAATAATATAGAATTGATTTTGGAGATCCATAGCTATGTGAGAGAAGAAAAACAATTCATGAACAAATAATAGAATAGAAATGGAAATCCAAAAGAGAAAGAAACCATCTCTCTAACCATTTTTTACACAAGGTCTTCTAGTTTGTCATGTTCAAAGAGTTTTATTTCTAAGGTTGATTTGTAAGCCATGATCATCACATAATGAGATAATAATATTGAACTAATTTTGAATATATGTAACTATGTGAGATAACAAAATAATGTCATCAAAAAATACTAGAATGGCAATGGAAATCCCAAAGACAAAGCAACCACCTCTCCCACCATTTCCAATATGAGGTCTTTTAGTTCGTCAATGTTGTTCAAAGTGCTAGTGTGAGTGGTGACCTTTTATTTTAATCTTGTTTATGTCATTAGTATTGTCCATTTTGGCACACAATTGATGAATAATATTATCATAGAGGGTCAACATACACAAGATCATCATTTCAAGTAGTCCACAAAAAACCTTGAGCCTCTTAAACAATATGTACCTTGGAGCAACATCAAAGGCCTTGCAATAGTGCACAAAATAATAATAGACTTTGTTTCCGTTAGCCTTTGCTTCCCCAGTGGTCATTGTGAGAGTAAATATATAGTCACAACTGGAATGGTTCCTTTCGAAACATGTTTGACCTTTAAACTAGAGCTTCTTAGTTTTCTACTGCTTAGAAACATAATTGTACAAATTTGCAGTGAAGAGATTAGCAAGTACGTGTTCAATTTTAATAGCCTTTCCCTAAAATTAAAGTAAAAAACATTGCCCTTTGATATTTGTTAGTGTTATGTAACCCTTATAATTTCTTGTTGTGCTATAAAATATTCCCAAGAATACCACCCACAAGTAAGTTTAAGATGCTAACATTGTCACTAGCTTCCTTTTGTTGGTGAGAGTAGTATTGGATGCTTCCTTTTTAGAGATGTTAATTTCCATTGTATTTGCAAGGTTGATTTGTATACCATGGTCATCCTATAATGAACTAAGGGAATCAAGTTTCCTATGAATATCCATGAGTTTAGGTTATAAACGAACACTATCATGAACAAAATATGGTATGGACATGAAAATCCCAAATAGAAAGAAACCACATGTCCCACATTCTTTTTTAGGACGAGACATGCTACTTCAGTAATGTAAATTCAAAAGAGTTTGGGTGAGAATGGTCACCCTTTATTTACTTCTATATTATTTTCCATGCAATCGCAAGCAAGTGTAAGACACTACTACTTCCACTAGCTACCCTTTGTTAGTGAGAATATTATTGGATGTTTTCTTTTTAGATATAATAATTGCCATAATTTTTCTTTTCAAGGATGATTTGTAGATAATGATCATAATATAATGAACTAAGAATATAAATATGTGTTTTAAGATTCATGATAGTATGAGACAACAAAACAATGTTGTCAATAAAAAATGAAATCTCAAAGGAAATCCTAAAGAGAAAGAAACCACCTCCCCGACAATTTTTTAGATGATGTTTTCTAGTGTGTCAATATAAATAACAAAAACTATGGGTGATATTTAAATGGTCATGGATATTCCACTGGAAAATTCATAACAATGGATCTTAAAAGTTACCAAAATATTGTGAGGTTATCATCTATAATGTAGTGTTTACTTGTGATTAAAAATGTAATATTATAAGCACAACACTCAAAATATTGAAATAAAATTAGAATATTAAAAATAAGCTACAATAATATAATGACCACACCATACACATAATGAACACAATATGTACCCTAGGAAACCCAATATGGGGAAACCTTACCAAAGGGTGAGTACTCTACCTTGCTCTTTTCTTCTCAAATATGAAATGCAAATACAAAGAAAGATGAGCTCATAGTGGAGTTTCAATAGACAATATGGCCTATATGGATACTAAAAGGTCTTATACTTCCTTTGTTTTGCTTGTAATATCCTTCTTCTTTGATTTTCTCATCAATGGAACAATAGATCAATATAATAAGAATGAAACATTTTCATTCCCTTACCACTCAGTATTTAACATGTCCTGATAATTGTAGAAGGTTATGATTTTGGACCCTCTATAATATTCTTTAAAGTCCATGTGATAGCTACACATGTGTGAATAACTGGAGCTTACATGGCATCCAATTGGTATTGTGGTGGTCAAACAATAGGTCAACTTGCGGGAGGCATAACTTCCTCATACAAACTCTAATTGAGGTGATCATTGGACCATTAGAAATATCTCGATGAGTTGAACAATGTCAAGGGGATGCAAACTTTGTTTGCAATTCTTTGACCCCAAAAAAGGTCATTTAATGCTCGAAATAGGCTCCAAAATTTTTAGGACCCCAAATCACAAATAGGATGTTCCCCTAAAATGGGCCCTACAAATCCATGGCTCCAATTTTCCATAGAGAAAGTACCAAAATATATGACAAATTATATAGTGATCCATTTTGGATCAATGGGCGAGATTGATCACCCTCACGTAACTTGTATGTTATTGTATTTTCCATTATCATTGATCATTTAAAAAAAACTTGGCCAATGCTTATCTCATTAAGGATCATCACCAAGGATGTCATCACATCAAGTATCCTTTAAACCTTGTCCCTCTTGAAAAATAAGATCTTTGGGACAATATATTTTGTGTTTGTAAGCCTTTGTTTCCTCAATTATGGTTGTGTGTATGATGTGATTGGTATAGTGATTCCTTTTGAAGCACACTTGAACTTTAACTTGGAGCTTCATAATTTTTTCCCACCTAGAAATGTAATCATCCAAAGCAATGGTGCATAGCTTAGGCAATATGTGTAGTTTTAGTTGCTCACTTGCACCAACTAGTTTTTGAGTCTTGGATAGAAAGTCACATTGAATATTGGAGGGCTAGGCATAAATACATGTTATGATTCAATGAAATTAAACCATGAACTCACTATTGTGAAACATTATTACAATATGGACAACCATCTTGGTGAAAAGAGGGTGAGATATAAACTTGACTAAGATCAAGTGTGGAACCATGTTCTTAACGTGAATATTCTTTGAAGAAATAATGATGAAAACTCTATTAATGTGAACCCATATTTCCTAATTTATATATGGGCTCCAAGCCTCATCTTGTCCCCTAGGTTTTTCCCCTATCTTACAAGGGTCTTAATGTTGGGGCATTGAAGTAAACCTTGAAATAGATATTGTACAACATGATCACAATATGAACAATCATCTTGGTGAAAAGAGGGTGACCTCTAAACTTGAATAAGATCAAGTGTGGAACCTTGTTCTTAACATGAATATGATTTGAGGAAATATTGATGGGAACTCTATTAATGTGACCCAATATTTCCTAAATCATATATGGGCTCCAAGCCTCATCTTGTCCCCGAGGTTGTTCTTGTCTCTTACAGAGGTCTTAATGTTGGGGCATAATGTGTAGGAGCACCTTCCTGCACCACTCTAGGTATTTGAGCCAATATTGAGTGGGTACCCTTGAATATCCTAAAGTTACTATTCTCACCTATCACATGAGAACAACTTGGTATATGAAACTCCAATTGGATTTATTGTAGGGGTAAGATGGTGCATAGTATTTACTCTCCAATTTATTTAAAACACAATAAAACGATTTTGAGTTATAGTTTGGGGGTGACAATGAAGCCAAAAAACAAGGGGGTTTAATAGGGTTCATCCATAGGAATAACATTTTGAACCATGGGCACCATGATCCAATTCTACTTGAAAAATAACTAAGAGAAAAGGAGAAAATATGGGCTTAGGAGGAGGTTGAACTACTTTCCTAATACATATTCATTAGGTACAAAACCAAATGGGAAAGGCAAGCATAGATCCATTTTTTTATTCAATACCTCGTGAGATAGAAAATGAAGAGGAAAATGTTGTTATCTTTCCTGAATCTATTATTACACTAGTGGAAACTACCTTGGTTCTAATTACAAAGTAAACCCAACAATCCATTTATAAAATAACACCTCCAGAAGTGGGGACTATACAATCTCAGTTTTGAAACAACCATTTATTTAAGACAACCATGGAACCAAATGGGATTGTAAAATATTAGCATTGGGATTGATTGCCGCTCTTTTAAAGTTTATTAATCAGATATTGTTTACAAATAAAAAAGAGTGAAATACCAGAAGTAAAAGAAGAAGAATAATCACTTGCTTCTAAAAAAAATAGTAGTGCTCTAAGAAAATATTCAATTTATGATCACCTATTTTCTCTATTTCACCCCCTTTGGTGTTGATTTGAACCTCTAATCCCTTTAAATGAGAAAAATATTCTCCATTATAGACTACTAGGAGAAACATTAGCCCAAAATTGTGTTTGTAAGGCATCTCTTGGCAGCTAATGAGATCCCTCCATTTTCTAACTACCTCTTCTCTATTTAAATCCATGGTCCATAATGTTGTTTTGGTTCTTTGTGCCCTTTTTTATTTCAATGTATCCCTATTTATGACATGGAGTGGGTTAGAAACAAAAACCCTTTGTTCCTCTTAAAAAATAAATTTTTACTTTCATGCTACTCCAAAGTCACTTTATATAAAAGGTTGCTTTATAATATGGCATTTTGAATTTCAAAATGAACTTTTTGATGGTGACTAAAAAAACAACCCAAAGGGGATCCACTAGAACTTATAGGCATTCATTAAAGTGGGAGAGGATGTTACTTATTATCATGTGACTTTGATTATGAAGTAATACAACCTTTCCATTCATGAGCCTTTGAACCTTTGAGTTTCAATTGGCACATGGCCACATCACCTTGCATCCTTTGGCCCATGTCTTCACCACCATAGGCCCTCTCATCCACCATTTTATATGACATATAGCATGTGCCTTGGAGGATGAATTGCCCACAATTATTTTTAAATGGAGGATAGACCTTACAATCGATTCTTAGTTGTTATATGGAGTCCATTAGGGGAATTATCCACCTTTCACGACAGATGGTGTTTAGACTACTGCCCAAAACATCATCCCCTACAAGATTACTTAGATCATTGATTAATTTTTTGAATTTTTTGTGGTCCATTAGTGAGGTGTGAAAAGTGAGGCATCCCCCTCCCCTTCAAATTTTACAAGGTCTTATGGGAAACTATATCATCTTTTTTAGTATTTTCTTCCACCATCCATTTGTTAATAAATTGATGAATGAACCAATATGCAGCAATAAAAAAGAGGCCAAGTAATATGCTTCGATTTTGATGTTTACTCCATTCTCTCTAGGGAAATTTGGAGAAACATAGTTCTCTCAAAGAGGTGTTACATCAAATGATAGGGAATTTCCAATGAGCACATACATCATGGTACCAACATATCTGGTTTGAGGGTTATCCCTTCAATGTCTCCTTGTTCAACATGTCATCTTGTAGGAATTTCTACAAACATGATCAAAAGTATTCCATAATTTATTCAAGTGAAAACCCAAACATTGCATCCATGAAAATATCAAAATTATCGGCCACTTATATTGGTAACTCCTCAAGTGACAAGAATGGAATAGTAAGTGCCCTGGCTAAGTAACAAGTTAGTGATAAAGAGGTTTATTCATGTGTTCTAGATAGAAAACAAATGGCACATATCCAAAATGATAAAGGTGGTTCCTAACCCCAAGTCCATCCCCACTATAGTTGTTAGGACTAGAAATGATGATCACCCGACTTGTAGAGGGGGTTGGATTCCCTTTGAATCAACAATAGGAATCACACCCAAAGATGAGGCCCAATTAGAATCTTATTCATTTGGGATGGTGTGAATATCCATATGAATGGACCAAAAACCTTTTCGATGAGATTTAATGAGTATATGTTTGTTTCAAATAAGTTCCTCGAACTATTGGTTGTCTTTCTCTCTCTTTTTTGGGATTATTTCTTTTTCTATTTTAATGCAAAAGGAAATGAGACTAATCTTAAAGAAACAAATATGTTTGGGAAATCCTTGCCCGAGATAACATTTGACTTTGGTATGTAAAAAACACATGTAGTTAAATCACTCTAGCACTAATACCAACATTCATCATTTACCATGTATTCTTTAAGAAGCAGAAATAAATAACATCCATGCAGGAACATACGAGAAGAAGATAAGTGAGAATCAATTCTATGATTTACTTAACAAAAAAAATTAAAGAACATCATATTACACCAAATTTCATTCAAATATTTCTCAACTAATCAAGATAGCTTAAAATAATTAAGATCTTACTGAATGGATATAGCTTCTAATCAAAATGCAGAACAATCCAAAATTCAGATGACAAATATGAACACATAATTGGTAAAATGTTTGTAATGACCCCATTGTTACGACTACAAGCGAAGCAGAAAGTGCATTTTATTTTTAAATGGGATGACAACAATGATTATAGCTAAACAACAGATCTGATGGCGAGCACCTGCCCACTGAATAGGCAACATACAACTACAACTCCACGCACTGGAACAAGAGAAATTGGGAGAAACATGTGTAAAACAACAAGGAGAACGACTACCCACCCGATGCAAACAAGACCATGCCTACAAGCTAAGGGACAACATCCCCCTCTCGACACAATGACCTTGAAGACCAATGACTATAACCTCAAGGCACATGAGACAAATGCATGAAGGCGTTACAACTTAAGCACTAATAGCAACTTACAATGATCAACAACACTCAAATGGGAAGCACAGACTCCGGCCATGATATCATTTGCCTCTGTCCAATAGGGTGCGCCATGATCCCTTCATCGGGAATTATGTCATCCCCATATGAAAGGTGCAATAATAACCCTAGCACCAACATATTCTATCTAGACCATAGACTCAAGACCAACCCACGTGCTAGGAGACCAAAATAGATGACAAAAAGACTACACCCACCCCCCAAGAAACGGGTCGGCAAGATGCGATATGACGTCAAAAAGAGAGCACAAGCTATTACATGAATTCGCCAACAACCCAAACCATTAATCAAGTCTAAATTAGTCAATGATTACTGATCTAAATTAACATAACTTACACTCTAATTTACCATGTCTAAATTACAATTTAGTCAATACATGCCAATCTAATTTAACATTAATTACAATCTAAATTGGCAATTCTAAATTAATGACTAAATACAATCTAACTTAGCAATTAATCTCATAAAAAAGATTAACAATATCAATGTACAAGCTACAATTATTACACTTGTTAACGATATTAATTTACAACATGCTTATGGCTATATCAACAGTACTAAAGTGTAACAAGTTGTCTAATAACATTAAAGGAAACTACTGAGTAAAGACAATGAAATTAAAGCTGGCTATTTTCACATATGAAAATGCCATCATACAATTAAGTTTCACTGCCCCTAATGTAGTCCTACAATTATGCTTACTATAATTAAATAATTCGTTGCAACATTAATAAATTGCCATGCAAGCATTACTGACAATGTTGAGTAAATACATCATTGTTTAATTATAAATCAAAGGGAAAGTTAAACTCAAAACTACAGTGATTGCCTTCATAAATTGCTATAAGAGTTTGTTGTATATAAGTTATAAGAGTTTGTTATATAAAACGTAGAAAAGGAAGGTATAGTAAACCCTGAAAACGTGAGTAAATGATGGAATCGTTGTAAAATGAGATTCAACAATGTAATTTACGGGTTCCAATTTTGTAACTTGATAGTTTCAGGGATTAAGGAGGTTTCCTTGTTATAAACGAAATCAGTTTTGCCACATTTGTTTATGTGCATGGGGAGACGTCCAACTGTAATATGTTTTGAATAGTGTGAGTATCCAGGTCATTCATTTAGGGGTTACGACTACCTTAAACAGGGTTACATTCACCTACTAACATACTACTATTGAAATTCTTACGGACTATCACAACCACTGCAATGCATTTCAAACAAATCAATTGATTTGGAGTGTGCAACCACAGCCACTACATCATGAGACAAGTATTAACTAGATACAATTAGTATTCAGATTGCTATGATATGCTTACGTATTGTTGTCGATATGCTTATGAACTTTCTCAACCACTGCAATGCACTTCATATGTAATAAAATTTTGCAGAGAAAGAAACGCCATCCAGGTGTAAGAAAAACGTAGGGAATAACTTCTCCCTTAAAACCAATTAAAAGCAAAGGAAAATTGCAATCCAATAATTGAAAACAAAATGCATTTCTAAAGTTGAGAGGGTAAAGAAAATGCATTCCAAGCAGAGGGGCAAATCGCCAGGTAAACAAATGGAAAAATCACAGTCTTAACAAAAAACAATTGCATTCTTAACAAGTGTCAATTCACAATGTAATCCAGTGAAAATTTCATAGCGGTTCAGGTGTATCAAGAAGCATGCACTCAAGGAAAACTTCTCGCTACGTCTCAAGGCACAATCTCACTGTCATTCAAAGGAAAATCTCAGTCAAAATGTAAATCTTGTCAATCAAGTGGAAAAACACAGACTAAAATCTTCTTCAATTAAATTATGGTGCAGAGGTATAAAAATGCAGAGAATGTTGTCATAATAAAACAAACACAGAGTTAAGTTGTGAGGGAGGTACTACAACGCAGATCCAACAATATATAAATATGTAGAGTTAAATTTATCCAACAATATATAAAAACGCAGAGTTAAATTTATCCATAAATATATAACGTAGAGTTAAGTTTATCCAACAATATATAAAAACGCAGAGTTAAAAATCATGGTTGAGGGTGTTGAAATGCAGATAATATTAAACACAGTTTTTCATATGTTGAGAACGATTAAAACGCAGAGGTGATATAACATGCAGAGACCAAAGCAAGGTGGAAATCAAACACAGAGATAAGAAGGGGTAAATAGTTGGGCAAACACATCCTTCTCTCATCATCCATAAACAAAAAATAAGAGCATTAGAATATATAGGTGGTTGTGCACCGAAGTGATGATCGTCGATTCAACTCCTGGCTGACTGCTTAGGCATGGACTGATGAACTAGGGATGAGAACAAAGTAAAAGGCACAACTCTTCAAAACAATCAACAAAACCCAAGGACCATCACACATGCAGGGATCAAATTACATGGAATCAAGTCAAGCAGTGAGCTTAAGGCTATGGGGGAATTTTAAGTTCTCGATTGAAATGTTAAGTCAAACATTTTCTTTACCTAATTAAAAATACAGAAATGAAAGAGTAAGGTATAATAATAATCTACCATGTAGAATCAAGTAAGTGTATCGTAGCTCAAGTCATCCTCTATGTGTCGTTGTCCCGTGTGCTTCGTGCAACTCCCTCTTGCCAACCGATGAGAGTTCACCGATACCTCCCAGCCAATGCTAAGGGTACTCTTCTTCCCCCTTAGCCCCCTGAGCTACAAAGGGGTCACACACACTAAACCAAAGAACAACTAGCTCCCAGCTCACCTCGCAAGGCCGAGATACCACTCCTAACTGAATTGGGTATCCTAAATCCCACAAGCTAAGTCAGTCAAGTCTAAATTTCAACAACGTAACGTCACACATCATAGAATCGATCCATCATCCTCCTCCTCCCTCCTTCATATAGAGTTTCTAAGTCATTTACTTTCCCAAATTCCCATTCAATTTATTGTTTAATAATTTAATTCATAAAAATCCTCCCCGTACATGAATCACCCATCCCCTTCATTGCACCATAAATTAATTTCATTAATTAATTAATTACTCCTATTTCCCTCACCCACCTAAAAGCATTTCTAGAATCGCTCCTAGGTGTCCCCATATTCCGTTACACATTCTAATGACTTACCCCCTTACTATTTTACTAGTTGAGTTAAATTTAGAAAGTTCTTAAATGCAATATACCTTACTAAGTTAGTCATTCTGCTTGTTCCTTATGTTTCCCTTTCTCTTTATGTTTCCCCCTTTTTCCTTAGTTTCCTAATTCTTTTAAATTTACCTCTTTCCCTTTTCATTTAAAACTCAAATTGGCAAGTGTAGAAAATTACCTTTTTCCCCTTTTTCTTTTTAATTAATAAATTTTTAATTAGCATATGTAACAAAACAATTATTTCCCCTTTTACCCCTTTTCTTAAATTTTATCCCCCAAAGATTTTTATAAATTAATTGAATTGCTTACCCCCTTCTCGTCACATGATTAATGATTATTATTATTA
>SNQJ01S0021535.1:57824-70327 GCA_010110895.2 Picea sitchensis
GTTCTTGGGTTGAATGTGGGACTACCGGTTTGGTTGGGTACCATTCCAAATGTCCCTAATTCTCTTGACGCTTCTCATTTAATCACCTTATGTCATGGGCATGATGTTGATGTTCCTTCATCAAAAAAATCTTCTCCTCCTCCTTATGCCTTCTCTAGTGAAGGTATAACTACTAGTAACCGGAAGTCTAAACGGAATAAAAATAGGAATAATAGGAAGAATAAATCACCAACCTTTGCGAGTCATGTTGGAGATAGGTCGTCAACCTCTGCAAGTCATGTTGAAGACCAACACCCAGCCTAATTCAAGGACAATTGGCCCTTTGACATTTTCTAATAGAAATAATTTGTTTTCACATGAAAATCATTTGGTATCAACTTATATATTACTTTATTAGTGTACCATACATTTTTTTATCAAGACTCCACTTAACAACAAACATATCATATTATTGGTGAACCAATATATTAATTGTACTTCCATGAAACATGCGACAATATTTAATGGAGCATTGGAGAAGGGGCCCTCACTGTATCCTGCTTTTAGACCAAAATTATCGTAGGAATCTGGGAGGAATATGCCCGTAAAAATTTCCCCAGCTAGAAATTGCAGTCTTTCCCATCACAAACTACAATTCTATTGTAAAATCAGGTTTATGAATTGACCCAGATGACCAAAATCGTTGTTTGAACAACAAAAATACACGATTTCAACAATATCAATGTCACTTTATTCTAGGGAATATCAACGAAAAATGGACGATATGATTGCCAATTAGGAAATGCCAATAATGCTAAATTTGTCTTTTTTTGTTTGCATATGGGTGTTTACTTAAAAAGTCAACGATTTTTTTTTTGATTATTAACGTTCCATACGATTTATTCAAAATACAGGCTTTTGGTTTTACAATTCTTTAGCTATAGTGTGTTTCATCTTTTTATGGTCTCTAATGTTCCAAACAATTTAATTAAAATATGTACTTTGGGATTTGCAAAAGAGGATATTTGAAAAACTTTAAAAACCACATACGATAATATGAAAGTAATTTGGAAATGATGGCCAATGAGAGTGCCAAACATACAATTTTTATAGAGTGTTTGAAACATCTTAGTATAGAGAGGAATTTATGTTGTAGAAACAATTCCAAGACACATATTTTGAATGAAAAATGTATAAAATAAGTAATGTAACTTGTACAAGTAACAAATTGAATTACAAGAAAGACAAATTTAAAATTGGGGGAAGATCAAGAAAAATGCACTAGGATAGAGGTCTCTGAACAACAACTCTAACACCAAAATTTGATATTTTACATCTATTATATTTGATGATGAATCAAATGCTAGTTTCCATAGAGTAGGGATTCCATTATTACAACACATAATTTCTTAAAATTCCCTTAGGTCTTGTAGTGTGATATGTCTTAAGCATTTATTTGAATGATTCGATATTACAATATCTAAAATCTAGACTTTGGCACACCTAAGATATTTGGAGCCACATTTAGGAACCCTCCAAAAACATTTTGGGCCACTTGGTTTTACACTATAATCCCAAGTTGGACTCAGTTCGAAGGTCCTTGTGTCCACACTTTAGGAAAACATGTGGAGCATTCCCATTGCCAAATTCTACAATGGTAACTTTCTCAATAGGTTATCTTCAATCGATATGCCATATAATCCCACTTGTGTCATGTAACCTTATTGTTTCTATTGGTGGACTTGCATGTTTCATGTAGGCCATAATGATCCCAATTAGACCCTATAAAAAGTAATTTTCTTTTGAGGGTAAGTTTTCGTTGGTGGCTTATTTTGGCTCATTTCCCTTTTACCCATGCTCCATTTTTTAAAGTAGTATATTTTTCTTTCGATTAATTTCTAAGGAGATATGAACCTCAATGTTGCATTGACATAGTACAAACCCATTTTAACATGTGACTAAGAGATTTGGACATTGCACCTCTCCCAAATCATAACCAATGCTTTTAACTTAATACACCATGGTGGCATCACTTGCTCTCATGGTCATATTACCTTGACTTTGTACAATTTCCATTGAGGGTTTCTTATGCAAGTTGGTTTGGACTACTTCCTAAAAACATAAACCTCTTGATTAGGGTGGTTTGGTTTTCACTAACCCAACTTGGCTCAACTTTTGTTTTGTTGTATTATCTAGGAAAAATATTACCTAAATCACACAAAATACTAAGGAAGAAAATAGATTTGAACTCACATAGGTAATTCCATGTCAACAATGGTTCACTCATGACATGTATATGTTCTAGGTTTGGCTATGCTAATCACTGTTCATTCATGAAATGTATATATTCTAGGTTGGTTTTTATGATTTACAATGTGGTATTAAATGGTAATTGGATATAAAATTAAATGCATATATTTTAGTAAATAAAGAAATTTTGAGAAAGACAAAACAAAGAACACAACAACTTAGCCAAAGGACTATTGTAAATTATTGTCAACCGGATTTTAAAAAGTAGAAAAAATAAAAGTGCAAGTTAATAAGTGGACAAATTCACCTTTTTTGTGTGTAAATTCTCTTCCAAATTAGGGATGAATTTTGCCAAAATTCATAGTTCCACCTGATTGATGAGAACTTCAACCATGAAAATTTTCTCTGAAAGATATTGGCCCATTTTAAAACAACCTAGATCATTTTAATTTGGGAAAAAGTGAGTAGATCAAGGTGGAAATTTAACTCGCTCGCTCGCAAAAAAAAAAGCCTCATTGGTAAGGTTGAGTTTGTCCACTTATTAAATCAGTTAAAAATAAAATAATCCATTGACTGAATAATTCTCTATAAGATATATGTCATACATTATGCACCCCTCAAAATCCATATTGGAATCATCGAAGTGACAAGGTCCTTGCATTTAACCTTGCAAAGTTCCATGCAAGGAGATTTTTACTTCAATGATTTGAGCAAGGTTTCAAAGGGAAGGATAATATTCTTAAGACATATATCATTTTTATTAAACAATAATTTGACGGAAGTTGGCTCTTTGGCATTTTCTTCGAGAAAGAATTTGTTTTTAGATGAAAATTATTTGGTAGAAACCTATATATTACTTTATTAGTATACCATATCTCATTATCAAGACTCCACCCAACAACGAACTTATTATCTTATTGGTAAACCAATATACTAATTGCATTTCCATGAAACATGCATCCATATTCATTGAAGAGTTGGAGAAGGGACACTCATATATCCTGATTCTAGACCACAATTTTCATAGGAATATCGGAGGAATATGCCCGTGAAAATTTCCCAAACTACAAAATACAATCTCGCCCATCACAAACTATAATTATAGTGTAAAATCAAGTTTATGAATTGACCCACATGACCAAAATCATTTTTTCTACAACAAAAATATACAATTTTAATAATCTCAAGGTCAACCGCTTCCAAGGAATATCGCCGAAAAATGGACAATACGAGTGCCAATTATGAAATTCCAATAATGCTAAATTTATCTTCTTCTTTTTTTAATATGGGTGTTTACTTTAAAAAGTCAATGATTTTTTTTTTATTCCTAATGTTCCATACAATTTATTCAAAAGGATTTCGGTTTTCCAATTCTTTACCTATAGGGAGTCTCATATTTTTGTGGTCTTGTATGTTCCAAACATCTTATTTAAAATATGTGCTCTGGGATTTGCAAAAGAGAATATTTGAAAAACTCTATAAACCACCTACAATAATATGAAATCAACTTGGAGAAAGATGGCCAATGACAGTGCCAAACATATAAATTTTATAGAGTGTTTGAAGCATTTTAGTATAGAGAGGTACTTATGTCATAGAAA
The DNA here is from genome assembly GCA_010110895.2 of Picea sitchensis. Lineage (NCBI taxonomy): Eukaryota > Viridiplantae > Streptophyta > Pinopsida > Pinales > Pinaceae > Picea > Picea sitchensis. The sequence goes on from SNQJ01S0021535.1 coordinate 61,655, forward strand.
CAATTCCAAGACATATAGATTTTGAATGAAAATTGTATAAACATAGTAATGTAAGTTGTACAAGTAACATATTGAATTACAGGAAGGCCAAAATTTAAATTGGGGTAAGATCAAGAAGAATGAACCACGATAGAGGTATCTGAACAACAACTCTAACACCAAACTTTGATATTTTACATCTATTATGTTTGACGTTGCATCAAATTCTTGTTTCCATAGAGTAGGGATTCCATTATTACAACACATTATTCCTTAAACTTCTCTTACGCCTTATAGTGTGATATAGATTAAGCATCTCTATGAATGATTCGACATTGCAATGTCCCAAATATAGACTTTTGCACACCTAAACCATTTGGAGCCACATTTATGAACCCTCCAACAACATCGGGGCCCACTTGGGTTTGCACCACAATCCCAAGTTGGCATCACTTCAAAGGTCCTTGTGTCCACAATCTAGGAAAACATGTGGAACATTCCCATTGCTAAATTCTACAATGGTAACTTGCTCAATACGTCATCTTCAATTGATATGTCATGTAATCCCACTTGTGTCATGCAACCTTATTGTTGTTATTGGTGGACTTGCATGCTTCATGTAGGCCATAATGATCCCAAGTAGACCCTATAATTTTTTTAGGGTAAGTTTTCTTTGGTGGCTTATTTTGGGTTGTTTGCCTTGTACTCATGTTGATTTTTTTAAAGTAGTATATTTTTCTTTCGATTAATTTCTAAGGAGCTACAAACATCAATGTTGCATTGGTACGGTACAAACCCATTTTAACACGCGAGTACGAGATTTGAACCTTGCACCTCTCCTAAATCATAACCAATGCTTTTAACTTGATACACCATGGTGGCATCCCTTGATCTCATGGTCATCTCACCTTGACTTTGTACAATTTCCATTGAGGGTTTCTTATGCAGGTTGGTTTGGAAAACTTCCTAAAAATGTAAATCTCTTGAACATGGTGTTTTGGTTTTCACTAACCCAACTTGGCCTAGTTTTTGCTTTTTTGTATTATCTAGGCCAAGTTGGGTTAGTGAAAACCAAACCACCCTTATCAAGTGTTTTATGTTTTTAGGAAGTTTTCCAAACCAACTTGCATAAGAATCCCTCAATGGAAATTGTGCAAAGTAAAGGTGAGATGACGCATTGGTTATGATATGGGAGATGTCCAAGGTTAAAATATCTTATTTGCATGTTAAAATGGGTTATATTGTGTCAATGTAACATTTATGTTTGTAGCTCCTTAGAAGTTTTATGTCTCCACACTTCAGGAAAACATGTGTAGCATTCCCATTTCCAAATTCTACAATGGTAAATTGCTAAATAAGTCATCGTAACCTTATTGTTGTTATTGGTGTACATGAATGCTTCATGTCGGCCATAATGATCCCAATTAGACCCTATAAATATTTTTTGAGAGCAAGTTTTCATTGGTGTCTTATTTTGGGTCGTTTAGCTTCCCTTTGAAATAAGTCACCAACGAAAATAAGCCAAGTTTTTGTTTTGTTATATTATCTAGGTTAACTAATACCTAAATCAAATAAAATACAAAGGAATCAAATATATTTGACCTCTAATAGGTAATTCCATGTCAACCATGGTTCACTCATGAAATGTATATGTTCCAAGTTTGTCTATGCCAATAACTATTCATTCATGAAATGTATATGTTCTAGGTTGGTTTTTATGATTTACAATGTGGTATTAAATGGTAATTGGATATAAAATTAAATGCATATTTTTTAGTAAATAAAGAATTTTGAGAAAGACAAAACAAAGAACACAACTTATCCAAAGGATTATTGTCAATTATTGTCCACCGAATTTTAAAAAAAATAGAAAAAATAAAAGTGCAAGTTAATAAGTGGACAAATTCACCCCTTTTTGGTGTAAATTCTCCTCTAAATTAAGGAGATTTTTTTTTGAAAACCATAGTTCCACCTAATTGATGATAAATTCAACCATGAAACGTTTCCCTAAAAGATAGTGGCCCATTTTAAAATGACCCAGGTCTTTGGAATTTGGGAAAAAGTGAGTAGATGAAGGTGGAACTTTGACTCACTCGCAAAAAAAAAAAGAACACATTGGTAAGATTGAGTTTGTCCACTTACTAAATCAGTTTAAAAACAAAGAATTATTTGACTAAAGAATTCTCCAAAAGACATATGGCGTACATTATGCACCCCTAAAAAATTATGTTGGGATCAACAAAGTAACAAGGTCCTTGCCTGTAACCTTGCAAAATTCCTTGCAAGGAACCCTTCACTTCAATTTTTTGAGCCAGATTTCAAGGGGAAGGATAATTTTCTTAAGACACATCATTTTTCTTAAAAATGAATTCGAGGGTAGTTGGCCCTTTGACATTTTCTAATAGACATAAAAAAAAATTCATATGAAAATCACTTGGTAGCAACTTATATATTACTTTATTAGTGTACCATATCTTTGTTATCAAGACTCCACCCAACAACAAACATATTATCGTATTGGTGAACCAGTATACTAATTGCATTTCCATGAAACATGCAACCATATTCAATGAATCATTGGAGAAGGGGAACTCACTCTATCCCACTTCTGGACCACAATTCTCCCCATTGCAATCTTTCCCATCATAAACTGCAATTCTAGTGTAAAATCAAGTTTATGAATTGACCCAGGTGACCAAAATTGTTGTTTGAACAACAAAAATATACGAGTTCAACAATCTCAAGGTCACTCGGTTCTAGGGAATATCACCGAAAAATGGACAATATGAGTGCCAATTATGACATGCAATAATGCTAAATTTATCCCTTTTCATTTGTATATGGGTGTTTACTTTAAAAAGTCAATGATTTTTTTTTATTCCTAACGTTCCATACAATTTATTCAAAATATAGGCTTTCAGTTTTGCAATTCTTTAGCTATAGAGTCTCATCTTTTTGTGGCCCCTAATGTTCCAAACAATTTATTTAAAATATGTGCTTTGGGATTTGCAAAATATAATATTTGAAAAAATCTATAAACCACATGTGATAATATGAAAGTAACTTGGAGAAAGATGGCCAATGAGAGTGCAAAACATACAATTTAGAGTGTTTGAAACATCTTAGTATAAAGATGTATTTATGTTGTAGAAACAATTCCAAGACACACATATTTTGAATGAAAATTGTATAAAGTAGTAATGTAAGTTGTACAAGTAACATATTGAATTACAAGAAGGCCAAATTTTAAATTGGGGCAAGATCAAGAATAATGCACCATGATAGAGGTCTCTGAACAATAACTCTAACACCAAACTTTGATATTTTACATCTATTATGTTTGAGGATGCATCAAATGGTAGTTTCCATAGAGTAGGGATTCCATTATTACAACACATCATTCCTTAAAATTCCTTTAGGTAATGTAGTGTGATATGGATTAAGCATTTCTTTGAATGATTTGATATTGCAATGTATCAAATCTAGACTTTTGCACACCTAAAATATTTGGAGCCACATTTAGGAACCCTCCAACAACAATGGGGGCCACTTGGGTTTGCACCACAATCCCAAATTGGCCTCACTTCGAAGTTCCTTGTGTCCACACTTTAGAAAAACATGTGGAGCATTCCCATTGTGAAATTCTACAAATGTAACTTGCTCAATAATTCATCTTCAATCAATATGTCATGTAATCCCACTTGTATCATGTAACCTTATTGCTGTTATTGGTGGACTCACATGCTTCATGTAGGCCATAATGATCCCAATTAGACCGTATAAAAAATAATGCTTTTTAGGGCAAGTTTTCATTGGTGGTTTATTTTGGTTCGTTTCCCTTGTACTCATGCTAATTTTTTAAAAGTAGTATATTTTGCTTTCAATTAATTTCTGAGGAGCTACGAACTTCAATAGGAGATACGAACTTCAATGTTGCATTGACACAATACAAACCCATTTTAACATGCGAGTAAGATATTTGAACCTTGCACCTCTCCCAAATCATAACCAATACTTCTAACTTGATACACCATGGTGGCATTCCTTGCTCTCGTGTTCATCTTACCTTGAATTTGTACAATTCCATCGAGGGTTTCTTATGCAAGTTGGTTTGGATAACTTCCCAAAAACAAAAACCTATTGATTAGGTTGGTTTGGTTTTCACTAACCCAAATTGGCCCAATTTTTGTTTTGTTGTATTATCTGGGTAAAGTATTACCTAAATCACATAAAATACTAAGGAAGAAAATAGATTTGAACTCAAATAGGTAATTCCATGTCAACCATGGTTCACTCATGAAATGTATATGTTCTAGGTTTGGCTATGCCAATCATTATTCATTCATGAAATGTATATCTTCTAGGTTGGTTTTTATGATTTACAATGTGGTATTAAATGGTAATTGGATATAAAATTAAAAGCATATTTTTTAGTAAATAAAGAAATTTTGAGAAAAACAAAACAAAGAACATAAATGCTTAGCCAAAGGAATATTGTACGCTATTGTAATTAATGAAATTTAAAAAAAATAGAAAAAATAAAAGTTCAAGTTAATAAGTGGACAAATTTATCTTTTTGGTGTAAACTCTCCTCCAAATCAAGGAGGAATTTTTCCAAAAGTCAGAGTTCCACCTAATTGATGAGAACTTCAACCATGAAACGTTTCCCTAAAAGATATTGATCTCTAAGACTGTTAAGTCTTGAAAATAACCTCACGAGGATAAATCCCCTTGGATTTTTAAAGAGGTGGTACTCCTCTATATGAATAATATAAAAAATTAATATAAAACCCGAGAAAGGACAAGGTTTATTTCAAAAAAAAAAACCCACTATGAAAGAAAGGTTTGAGATAGGACTAGGCTTATTCACATGAATATTTACAATATCATACAAGATTTAACATATTGTACAAGATTTTCCATATAAAAATAAAATAGGAATCCTCACAAGAAACATTTTCATCATAGCATAAAGTGGAAAATATCATTTGGCAGAATGAAAGTAAATGTCACACATGCAAAAAACTTAAGATGATATTTCATTGAAAATATAAAAGAGTGGTGGACACACACTTGAAAATTCAGCTTGAGACTCAAAGTCTGAAAAAATAATAGTCATGTATCCCAAATAGTTCTTTGGGAACCTCAAAAAATGTACAGTTTTTTTTTTAAATGTTTTATTATTCAGAAAAGTAAAGGCATTTGTCCAAACAGACTAGGAATGGGGCTCCCTTGGACCATTAAATAGAAGAAATACCTGGAAGAAAGAAAGGGAAATAGTTAGAAACCAATCTTAGGTTTTCATAGATCATGAAACAAATAAGACTAAGGGATTACTAATTCTGTGAAAGAAAATAAAAGGAAGGCCAAATGTAATAGATGATTGACTTAGTAATAATGAAATGTTATTTCTCTCTTTTTTTTTTTGTTCCTGGAGGTCTACCTTTATATGATTTCGAGCTTCAAAATTTCTTTGACATAAATTCCTTGGGTATTTATTGGGTAGTTATTCCAGGTTGCTAATATCTTGTAACAAATTCTAGATCCATTCACTAATACACTCCTTTATCGATGGGATGGTGATTTCTTTCTTAACTCTAAGCATGTATATCTCCTTCTCGATTTCTTTAAATTACACATGGAGTTTGTCAATTGCTTACTAGTGGTCCTCGTTTTCATTTACAAATGTGACAAGACAATGCTTAAGTTATTTTTCAAAAAATTCTACGAGGTTGTCGAAGTCACTGACCCATGAAGTCTTCACCATAATTAAGTCCTTGTCTAATTGTTCCTTAGTTATGATCTCAAAATTTCCTAAAATTTGTGGGCCTTATAATTCTCTTACAATATATAATGATTTTAGAAAAGCATCTTCTCTTTTTTCATTAGTTCTATCGCAATCAACAATTGTATCTCTTAGCATCTTTATTATTTCTTCCCATCCCGCCCTTATTTGTTTTATTCTTTTGTTTGAGGGTAATTGTTGCTGATTTCTGTGATGATCACTCAAGCTAGTGACTCATGCAATGAAATTGTTTACCTCATTATTATAGAAGCCTTCATCATCCTCTAAATCCCTTTTCAAATATTCAGTAAAACTTGTAATCCTTTGAGATAAATTTGGTAGGCTAACACCGACTTCCCATGCTTGTGAAATAATCTCGAGTCTTTTGTTGATGTTCTCAACAACACATAGTCTTAATCCACTTAATAGTTGGGCAACTTTTCTTACTCATAATGAGGTTCCTAGTGTACTTGGGGGAATTTGATATGACATAAGTATGACTAGTGGTTGTGTAAAATGTGGCTTTGGATCAGAGCATCCTCAAGCTCACTTATTATCTTATTCTTGCTTCAAAATTTAATGGGAAAGATAATCACCTATAGAAAAATGTGATTTCAGGAGTCCATAGGTTCTGAATCCTAATGCATAAACTTATGAGTTCTTCTTTTGAATTACTTTGTTGTTTTTTACATTGACCTTTTCTATTTGCAGCTTCTTTTCTTCCTTGTTGTATTTAGAATTGTGCAGTGTTAAGGAAAGACTACTCCTCAAACAACATAGGTTCTTATCTGACCAGGTCCTCTGTAATTTTTTGAAAATCAACAATTCTTCGAGCTACCCAATCGGGTATCTCGACACTATCAATCTCCATATCAACGATATTCCTTTTTTCTCCTGAATCATGGGAATTACTTTTTCTTTGGATTATTTTTTATTTTTGCGGGGACACTATATGTGTCTATTCAAGTTCGACATGGGGTGGATCATCTCCATCATCATCTCTGACTAGTCCTTCATTACTCTCTCTTTTTTTAATGTTGTGTTCTCATTTTTTTTGTGCAAAGGAGGAGATTCTATGTGATTGAGGATTCAAGGAATATTGTACATTAGTGTTTCCTTTCCCCTTTGTCTTGTCCTACTTTTACTTTGAGTATTTGAACTTATTTTTGTAACCAAGTCTTCATTGCACACATTATTGTCCTTTTTTGTGGGGTCCTTATCATTAGTTTCTTCATCAATTATGGTAAATAGATTGTTGTACCTCATGGATTCTAGGTGTTCGAAGAAAATTCCTTCCAGGGAAAATCCCTTAAGGGGTTGTGCTTGTTTGATAGTAAATACATTGAGTGTCTCTGACACTTATTTCAAATGGTCAAAATTATTTACAATTGTATTTCCAACATGAATAGGAAACATAATAAATTTCATTTTTCGTTTCCTTTCAAATAGGATGCACCAAGATTTATACTTTCTACAAACTTCCACCACAAAATGTTTATCACAGACAAGTATTGGGAGTAGAAGGGGTTTTTCTTGACAACCATACAACTGGATGTAGGTATGATCTTCCTCTTGAATGCAAATTCCCTTTCCCTTGAGAAATTCCTCAGCTTCCTGGGTTATTCTCTTTGGTTCCGCTCCAGTTAATATTTGTTTGAAGTCTCTGAGAAATCTATCTTGAATAATGTAAAAATGAAATGGTGCTTTGTGTCTCCATAAAATCGGGTACCAAAAGTGAACTGATACGTTATTAGTATCAAAATTTCCATTTAAAGGAAGGCCCTCAAAAAAATTGCAATACACAATTGCAAAGACCAAGTATGCAGTCATGAAAAACCTTTGAGTATTCAAATAATTACTCAATTGAAAATAAACTTCATTTGGTATTACTTCTGCCCAGTCGAAGATAAAATATTTTTGAAAAGAGAAGTAGAGTGCATATAGATCTGACCTGGGTATATGGAAGTCGACTCTCATCCAACCAATCACGCAAACAACCATGAAAAGTATCGACATGGTTCTTCCAGCAAGGATATATCATTTGTTGAAAGGTCGCTAGGAATCTTGGCAAATGGAATAATAAAATAATTCAACATATTTGAACCTCCACCCTGAGAATCAAGGACTGCATTTGCTTCAAGGAGCTTGAGAATATTATTTGCAGAAGAAAGGTGGAGCATTCTCCTTAATAATTTTGGGGTCAAGAAAATCATATTCTTTCCCTCTATGGCTACTTGGATTCTTCTTGTCTTGGAATCAAATATTTGTGGGCATTAGGATACCAACTCCTTAAAGTCAAAGACTTCAATTACGCAACCAATGTTAACAATCCAAGTAGTCCAGAGTCTATTTTCTTTATTTTCTTTTGGACTTTTGTTTAGAAACCATTGATAATAAGTCGACTAGTGAAAATTCTTATCTTGCTTTGTGAGAGTGTTAATTGTATCATGACAAAAGGCTCATTCTTCCTTCTATTTCTCACAATTTTTTCTTATTCAATGCACTTTGGTATACATGAAACTATATTAATATATTACAGAGCTCAAATAATTAAAGGGATAAGTGGATGGCGGGGATTTACTAAAATGTCCTTTCCATACATATGAATTACCTTTGAAATGTGGGTGTCATAAATAGAAACCATTCAATATCTCTTTGAAAAATGGGACATTTAGTTCCCATTAGTCCTAAATCGCTTCCCTTTCCTTGTAAATCATAGAAAATTAATGTGCCATAAGTGACTCTTGATTATCATGCAAACATGTGGCTTAACATAATCAGTTGTGTGGAACCATTGGGAGTGTGGGGAGGGGAAGTGATATGAGTTATCCACACTAAAGGGTTGAAAATAGACTAAGTATGGGCAGTGAAGGAAGGGTCATGTGCATAATGTGGAGGTAATACTTGTG
>SNQJ01S0021535.1:105534-117894 GCA_010110895.2 Picea sitchensis
TTTTTCCTTGACATACCCATTGGGTGCATGATCCCAATCGATAGTTTATAAGAACTGTCAAGGTCTCATCTTCCTTGCAGTCACTCACCCTTCAGGACCAGGCTCAGGCATCCCCTTCTCTGCTATACAGTCCCTGGGGTGGTCCATCTTGCCTTGCCAAGATTTTCTCGCACAGGAAGAACTACCCATCGTGTGCATGATCCCAATCAATAGTTTACAAGAACTATTAAGGTCTCATCTTCCTTGTAGTCACTCACCCTCTAGGCCCAGGCTCGGGCATCCCCTTCTCTACTATACAGTTCCTCGGGTGATCCATCTTGCCTGGCCAAGGTTTTCTCACATAGGAAGAATTCCAGAGACTTTATCGATTCTTGCAGTCGAGGCGTCCCTTAGACTTGCTCTGTCGAGGAATCCCTCCAGCTTGTGTTACCTCAACACAACATATTCTAGGTGATCATGGCTTACCACGAGGTTCTTATGGCTCAATAGTAGCCATTTTTCCAGTTTTCATGCTTTTCATCTTGATAGCCTTTCAACTCAATGAAAGTTAGGGACAAAGGTTACTCTCCTTCTCCTGGCACAGAAATAGATAGGGACGAAGGTTACTCTCCTTCTCCTGACTCGGTCTCTATTTCTTACAATCAGAACATACTCTTTTTCACAGTTATTCCTCGAACCCGAGAGCTCAGTCTCTCGTCTCTGCACTCTTCATAGATCTTTTCCTTTCACTTGTATCATAGGTATACAGAAACTCATGAGACATCATCATAAATTTTAAATTCAGAATTTCCTTGTAAATCTCTCACCTACAGATTTCCAATTCCACATTTTATTTTCATATTTGTTCCGTACATAAACCAGATTCATAATTATGGGACTTTCCTTCCCATAGTGGTTTGGCTCAGTAGGAAATTGGTCTTCCTTATGGGCTTTCAACATTTCCATATCCAAGACCCCTTTGCTTCATGCACTTTCAACATTCCTTGTAGTTTGGCTCAGTAGGAAATTGGTCTTCCTTATGGGCTTACAATACCGCCATATCCAAGACCCATTTCCTCCCTACAATTCATTCTTTACACATCCAAACAAACTATTATTCTCTCATGCATCCATGTATATATATCTATATTTTAAACAATGCCTAATAGAATTTCATCACATCTATATAAACATGAAAAGGGAATCCCATTCCTTGCCTATGCTTCATTTCAACATACCAAACCTTTCAAAACGTAATTCAACATTTCAAAGGATTTTAACAAATGTGCCAATATTCATGGCCACATACATACCCAATGCACTCTTGCATTGTTTCAAGTTCGTCACACTTTATGATTGGTTCTTGGCCATGGTGTGTTGGAATTTAACCAACCTTTTCCTCATATGGTTTATTCATTTTCTTTCATTCTTACAGCAGGACCATACTGCCTGCTATAGGTCGATCATGATCCCAAATCAGTACACATGAACTCAAAAGTTTCACATGAATGCCTTTAACCATTCTTCCTCCATTAATAACCAGGGTGCCAACATTCATGGCCACCCAAACTTGTTTTCCTTCAACGCTTACATAATGCAAGTAAAACATTGGAAGGTCCTCCTCCCTGAATGGGAAATCAATAGTATATCCTTTATGCAAACATGCATTTTTTTTAAGCAATTCCATGCAATATTCTAACTAGGAACACCTTTATTCCCATATAACCAATCCCCGCGACCACAGTCTAACGCAGAGTGCTAAACTCTACCTTTCTTGACTGACCTGGATGGACTCCAGTTTCTCTCCACGCGATCGAGAGTTGTGACCTCAGCTCTATTCATTTCGGTGCTATCCTTTTAGATCCCATGTCCAAGTGTTATGATCCTGGCTACACCTCTTGCTTGCAAATCAACGGTGCAGATCCGTCCTCCCCCAGATCCATCGGTTGAAAGGGATTGCAGAACCTCAACTAGCTCGCGATTTAATTTTCCTCCTGATCTCCACAATGGATGCGGGTCGTCTAATCTTTGATCGCACACCAAAATCAAAACAAATCTACATTGAATTTAAATTACGGGCACAGGCTCCGTCGTTAACCCATGTGCCAATTCGATCTCTGCAATGAATATGGGTTGTCGATCTTATCGGATGATTGGCATTTGATCCGATAACTCCAATGGATGTTGAAATCGATTTGACGACTGATATCAGTTTCCTTCTGATGAACGAATCATGTTTATTTCCTCTTTCAGGGTCTTGATTAACATGATTCGATCAGGGTTTTCTTTCTCAATCCTCACGATATTGATTTGTAGTTGATCGAAGGGATTTCTACAATCTCTTAGTAAAGGTTTTTGACCTTTTTAGTCAATAGAGATCATTTGGTTTAGATGCTACTGCATCATATAATCAATCTTCACTACAAGAGGTTCACACCTCCAACATTCGGGTTTTCCTTCCCGAATCATACCCTACTTGGGTATCCATGGCATACAACTGTCCTTTCAAAATTTTGTGCATAACATGAGACAATAAAACATTTCAGAAGGGATTCTCATCCAAATCTTTTCATACCTTGAGCCACATAAGCATGAACATTTTTATACCTGCTCTTGGCTGCTAGCACCCTCTTTTTGATTTATTTTTTTTTAACTCATCAACAGTGCTTTAGTGGGATTCTCACATTCATGTCAACGATCTTTCGACTGCATCCTTTCCATGGTCATCCTCTGCTTGAGGTTGTCCATTATTGGTAATTGTCTTCCTCAACACTTCCAACTCCTTTCTATACACAACATGCATCATTAGTTGTAGTATCAATTAAAATGTGTGTATCATAAATTCAAATCCATAAGACTTCTTCAAAATGTCCTAGTCTATCTTTATGCACTTCATCACATTACCCTCATGCGTTTCCATGAATGTAATACAAACAGTTCTCAACTATTTCTGAAGCAATACAATCATCATCACTATGGTGTCAAAACCTTTACCTTGATTAGTAAATCTTCTTTCTCATTCCAAAGGAAACATAACACATAGCAAGGAGGAGTTAGGGACTCTCCCCTTCTTCTAACTTCTTTCTACATCACCTAGGACTTTCTAGCCCAACTGAGTTATCTCTAAAGGCCTCACTGCCTTTTCTTAACATGGCTTCAACCAATCCTCCTCAATCAAACATACTCCTTTATTCATTCATTAGTCTTATATTCATTACATGATGCTTCCAAAATGTGATCCAGGATTCTTATATATAAATATATATAAGCTTGTAGCTCACTACTCAGTTTCTTGGCACTTACTAAGGTTGTGACTCTGACCTCCTAACAAAGTTTTCACACAGTTCTTCAACAGGGAACTCCCGCAGCATGAAACTTCCTTGTTGCACTTCCATCACTATCGGTGATGGACTCAGCCTTGAGTTAGCTTTAGTTGTTTACTGAATATTCCCTTAAGGAATATAAACATGCATCTTTGTCATGTATCCAATTATGTATCCATACATATTCTGGTTTTGGTTAAATTTCATCCATGATGCACTTAAACATATTCATAATCCTAAGCCTGGATGTAGTTGTCATAGGTATATTTCACAGCCCACATACATCTTTACTTTTAAGATCAGTCAAATCAGGATTGTTCACAATCCTTCTCATATGATTCTCAAAGGCATAATCATTTTCCTCTTATTATTAAAACAGAGTATCTTTGCTCATTTCACCTTTTATCTAATTATATTAGTTTTCCCTGAGGAAAGGGAATACATTCCCCTCAAGCTATTATTTGGAACAGAACTTTCATGACTCTTCAGAATGGAGTCAGCTATGCATCAATAGTATTCATTTAATCTAGACAAGAGCAATTCGTGCTTTATATTTCAATCATCATGGCAACCATATTGTCCCTATAACTATACTCTTACATCATACATGTTCATCACTTGCACGTTTAATATCATTCATACCTAACTGGTATTAATATCAGGCTTCATATTAGGAAGCTCCACAATGCATTAAACCCATGCACTTAAGAATAATTAAACACAGCTAAGTATTCATCATGTTAGTTTATTGCTTGCACCTTTTCCATGTCATTCACACACATGGACATATCGGGCCTCTATATCCTTTTCCCAAGGATCTTCCAAGCATCCTTATGATCATGTATACACATTCATGTATATGTAGATGCATCTATTGCACCCTTTTACCTAATGCATTCACTTGATAGTTTAATTTCATCATTAGTGTCCTTTAGTTTGGGATTTCAGTCACTTACAGGACTAATCTCACAGTCATATTTTGTATTGATGTTTCCTTCTCTCATGGCAATAACCAACCAGGGTCACTTTCCTCTTTACGTGACAACGTCTAGCAAGAAAACCTCCTTGCCTCAGTGTCCACACATTTTTACCCATATCACCTTTCTTTGGTTATGAGGAGTTATATACTCTGAGTTTAATGTAAATAAGTAACTATAACTACCAAGGATCCTATCTGATCCTATCAGATTCCTTTAAACCCACAAAGGTATTAACCATTATATAATCATCCATCATCAGTGCCTGAGGTTCCAACTGCCCATGCTTAGAAGTAGTGTTATGAACACCAGGTCATCCATCCTTCGGGCTTCAACTACTCTTGACAAAACCCTACCACCTTTAGCTATCCACATTCCAGTCTTATTATAAATGTTAATTAGCATATCCCTACTCCGGTAAGAGTAGTTATCACTTTGGCAAAGGGCTAAAGAAATTCTTCTGCTGAAATTCAACAAGAATTCCCAAAATCACAGGTTCAATCTGTAGTCCTTCTCCTCAAGGAGTAAATGCAGATAACATTAACTCCTTACGCAACTTGTGAATGAGGAAAAGTAGGCCAAGTGTTGTAACCATTCTTTAATACCAATTTGTAACACACCCACGAGGGGGCATAAAAAAAAACTTTTCTTAAAGGACATGTTCTCCACCCATGGTTTCTAATTTGGAAAGTCAGGGAACCAATCCAACCTCCCGGTCAAGGATCTTTGATTCTGGATCCAAACGACTCTCTCAGACCTTGATGGTCTCATTCTATATTTAAACGCAAACTCTTTCAACTTCTAGGTGCAGGTCTAATGGTACTTGCGACCTTACCCTTTTTTTTCGCTTGTGAAATTTCTGAGTTTGGGCGTTAGCCCCTTTTCTGATAAGCCCCTTCCTTAATATGACCTTGGGCGATGGCCTTTCGTAACCATGATATTGCGGGTGTGGCCAAGGGTGGTTTGAAATCAAACTACTTTTCGCCCCGCAATTCACCTTGAGCCTCCATGTGTCCTTTCTCCAAAAACCGTGGTCTGGATTGCGGCGTGCCCTCAACTTTTATAAGTTCATGCACCTTCAGTCCCCACAATGTGATAAGACCATCGATCTCATGACCTTGACGGTGCTTATAAACTGGTGACTTAGATCTGTCCTTTCTGAATCTACAGATCAAATCCAACCTTTCTAAATCAACGACTGTGATTTATTTCATGATTCGGGTTTCGGGAGTTTCAATTCTCAACTTTCGATTCCTCTATCAGTAGCTATCTTTTGAAGTGGAAGATATGCTGACACCTATCCTAAAAAAAATGGACGGTTCTGATGAAATCCGTCTCTCTGTCCTTTGGGAGTTCTTTCTCCTTCATTCACCCCTTTCTCTCGGAGTGCTTCATACCCAAAGTTGTATATCAGACGTTGCTTTTCTACTCCGATCAACGATCTATATCCTCTCTCCACAAACACAAATCTCTGGAGTGAATCCTTCCGAAGTGTCAAATATGAGATTTATGAGTATATGGTTAATTTATAGTGAGCTTATAAGTTTATATCATGCTTTGATAACACCTATCGTCTCCAAATCGATGACCCTGGTCCTCTTCAGGACTTCGGCACTTTTCAACCAAGACCAGATCAACGGCCCTTCAACCTTCTCCTTGATCAATGATCGAGATATCCTTCAGGACTTCGGCACTTTCACCCTCTACTTTCCTCTAGAGTGCTCTGTACCCAGAGTTCTAGATCTGGTTCCACGCATCCACTTTCAAATCAAGGACTATCGTCCACTTCGGGACTTCGGCCTTCGGTGATTTAAAATCTCAATTTCCCCATGCTCTACTTCTCCTAGAGCATTTTATCCGGAGTTCACGATCTGATGACATGTGTCCTCTCGCAAATTGACGGCTCCTAGCTACTTCGGCTATTCGGGGTTCGACGATTTCTAACTTTACTCCTTCATTTTCTCACAGAGTACTTTCACCTGGAGTTCACGATCTTTCTCCACGTACCCTCTGGATCTGACGATCCAGATTTTCTTCGGCTCTTCGGCTCTTCGGGCTTTGGGAGTTTCAGACTCCTATGCACTCATTTCTCCCAGAGTGCTTTCACCCAAACTTCATGGATTTTCTCCATGTGTCCCTTTACAACAGACGGTTACGATCTTCTTCGGCCTTGGGGGCTTCGGGAGTTTCTCACACTCCTCACTTGGAAACCTCTGAAGTAGTTTTCCTCGAAGTCCTCGATATATCGACATGTATCTCATGTAGGCCGATGGATAGGATCTACTTCAGGTCTTTACCCGGAGTCCACAGGCTTACGCCACCTGTCCTATCGATCCAACAACTGATGTTTACTTTGGATGATCTGACGATTGACATTTTTTGTGGGTCTTTACCCAAAGTCTACAGGTTTATGCCACCTATCCTATGTATCTGAGGCTTGAGATTTACTTCATTCTCCTTGATGATGGACGGTCCCAAACTACTTCGGTACTTCGGGACTTTGGTAAGTCCACTCTCTTGCGTGTGCAAAGCACTAAGGCTCATGCACCTTGCTCTAATCAGATGACTATTGGTCCTCTGCGTTGTGATCCAATGACCATTGTTGCTCCTCCTCCTGATATTTTGATCTCTGATGACTTAGGATATTTTCTAAGTGTTCAAAGGCCTCGGCCTTTGCTCCTCTTATAGGTCTATCTTTTGACTTCGTCTGCACACCTGAAAGAACTATCTCCTTTGATCTTCATCCCCTTGAATATTTCTCCTTCCCACGCACTCCTTGCATTTCATGGATCTCATCAAACTCAGATCGAAGGTCAATGGCGATCGACGGTTCACAGAAATTGCGGGGCCCCAACGTGCATGCTCTTTATCAAAGAGTTTGACCTCCGCAATCTGGAAATTTCTCACCCAACTTGGACTAACCAGAATTGTTGATCTTCCCGTGCGATGAGATCAATGGCATTGGTGAATTGAAGGCCGCGAACTAGTGCGTCCGCTACTTTCACTTTCGTGCTCCGCAATAATTCCCCTCCCTAGATATCCATTCATAGATCAACGATTCACAGTGATTGCGGGGTTCAACCTTCACCATCAGGGGAGTGCTCGCTAGACTCTAGTATAATCCTAGTCGTTGATCTTCCATTCCCGATGAGATCAATGATGTAGGTTGATTTCGGTCATGAACTATCATGTCCACTGTTAGGTTCTTAAGTCATGGGTATTTCTGGTAACTTGGTTATCGTCTACCTCCTAGATCTAGTGGTCGGGACAGTTCCTAGGCACCCTTGGATCTAAGGCTTAGGTTTAACTTCAGGACTTCAAAACTTCAGGGATTTTACCTCCCTTACAAAAAACTCACGAAGTCCAAACGACTCCAGGGTTAACTCCCATGCTCTTTCCCATACCCAACGGTCACAACAGACTGTGGCTTCTTCCGAACATATTTCGTCTGTTCGCCTTCCAAACAAGGGAACCCCCCCCTTTTTTGATACTTCAACCTCATTGTTCTTCCTAAGATTTTTTATCTCTAAAAGGCTTAAGAGCTTTGCGCTTTTTCTCTTGAACTTAATGCTTGGAAGAATCCTTCCACGCACCCCTTATGCTCATTCCTCAACTCTAGAAATTAAGTGGTTCTCGGTCTTTGCTTACCTCACAGAGAGCCTGTGCATATGTGCACTATCTCTCCTGATCTTTAATAGACTCCCTCCTCCAAGGGACTCCGAACAACTAGGAGTGTCGACAGCGTACGTGAAACTGTGCCCAAGATTGACAAACTCACAGTTCGTGGATCTAGTTTAAGCCACCACAGGGCACAAGCATTTATGAATGCAAAACATGTCCAATTCATATAATTTCTTAATTTCCTAATTACACCATCAAGCGGATACAAAAAGGGATACAGTATAAACCATTAAGCAAACATATCCATCCCTGGGACATCCATAGTATATCTAATTTTTTTACACAATTACAGCTCAATTTCACAGGGTATGAGAATACTTATCTATTACAAGTTGCATCCAACTAACTGACTATGGGTGTGTGCCTTTCCACCCAACCATAGTCTCATAGGCATTCATTCTTAGCACTCTGGCCATCCTCGTGCCAAGCCATGATATATCTAGGGAATTTACTCCATCTCTCAGAGAAAACTCTCTCTGTCACAGTGACCCTGCGAAGTTTATCAGATGCTTTCCTAGCATCAAGCTCGTGTGCGGTCCTTCAGGTCATGTTCTATGCACTTCCTTTTGGTTCCTGCATCCCCTTTTCGAGCTTGCGCTCTCATTTGGTGTGTCTTCTCTTGTTGTGTGTCTGTATGTATCTTACATTCCCTCCTTTGGAAGGTTTCTGACCTGTCCTATTCCTTATGTCAGAAGGAAGCTTGGATCTGCAGGTCTCTGTGGTACTTTAGGCTGACATCCTGCACCTAGACCATGCTTCCATTCATGGGTGTTTTTTTATAATTCAACCACTGGTCCTCTTGTCATTAACTGATTTCTCTTCTCTAGAGATATCATGGCTCGTACTTCAAGGCTTCACCCCCAACAGTCAGTTATGGGCATTTTAACAATAATACATTTACATTGTCCACATGCCTTAGCATGGTAATCCTATTTTATGATTAATTACAAGCTGGGGGAAACATGGGTGTTACAGTTGTTGTTCAGAGACCTCTATCGTGGTTGATTCTTCTTGATATTGCCCCAATTTAAAATGTGGCCTTCTTGTAATTCAATATGTTGCTTGTACAATTTACATTACTACTTTTATACATTTTTCATTCAAAATATGTGTCTTGGAATTGCTTCTACAACACAAATATCTCTCTATACTTATATGCTTCAAACACTCCATAAAAATTGTATGTTTCTCTCTCTCATTGGCCATCTTTCTCCAAGTTAATTTCATATCATCGTAGATGGTTTATAGAGTTTTTCAAATATTCTCTTTTGAAATCCCAAAACACATATTTTAAATAAATTGGTTGGAACATCGAGGACCAAAAAACGATGAGACGCCCTATAGCTAAAGAATTGCAAAACTGAAAGCCTATATTTTGAATAAATTATATGGAACATTAGGAATAAAAAAAATCATTGAATTTATAAAGTAAACATCCATATGCAAACAAAGTGGGATAAATTTAACATTATTGGCATTTCATAATTGACACTCATATTGTCCATTTTTCGGCCATATTCCCTGGAACCAGGTGACCTTGAGATTGTTGAAATCGTATATTGGTGTTGTTCAAACAACGATTTTGGTAATCTAGGTCAATTCATAAAGTTGATTTTACACCAGAATTGCAATTTGCGATGGCTGAGATTACAGTTTGTATTTCGAGATATTTCCATGGGCATATTCCTCCCAGATTCCTACGAGAACTGTGGTCCAAAAATAGGATAGATGAGTGCCCCTTTTCCAACTCTTCAGTGAATATGGTTGCATGTTTCATGGAAATTCAGTTAGTATATTGGTTCACCAATAAGATAATATGTTCATTGTTGGGTGGAGTCTTGATAACAAAGATATGGTACACTAATAAAGTAATATATAAGTTGATACCAAATGATTTTCATCTCAAAACAAATGATTTCTCTTAGAAAATGTCAAAGGGACAACTTCCCTTGAATTCTTGTTTACGAAAAATGATATATGTCTTAAGAATATTTTCCTTCCCCTTAAAATCTTGCTCGAAACATTGAAGTGGCAAGCTCCTTGCATGGATCTTTGCAAGGTTACAAGACAGGACCTTGTCACTTCGATGATCCCAACATTATTTTTGAGGGGTGCATAATGTATTCCATACATCTTATAAAGAATTATCCAGTCAATGAATTCTTTGTTTTTAAATTGAGTTAATAAGTGGACAAACTCAACCTTACCAATGAGTGTGTTTTTTTCCAAGTGAGTTAAAGTTCCACCTTGATCTACTCACTTTTTCGCAAATTCCAATGATTTTGGTCGTTTTGAAATGGGCCAATATCTTTCTAGGAAAATTTTAGTGGTTGAAGTTCTCATAAATTAGGTGGAACTATGACTTTCAGCAAAATTCCTCCCAAATTTGGAGAGTTTAAACCAAAAAAATGTGAATTTGTCCACTTATTCACTTGCACTTTTATTTTTTGTATTTTTTTTAAATTCGTTTGAAAACAACTTACAATAGTCCTTTGGCTAAGTTGTTTTGTTAATTTTTTTCTTTCTTAAAATTTATTTATTTACAAAAAAATATGCATTTGATTTTATATCGAATTACCATTTAATACCACATTATAAATCATAAAAACCAACGTAGAACATATAGATTTCACGAGTGAATAGTGATTGGCATAGCCAAACCTAGAACATACACATTTCATGAGTGAACCATGGTTGACATGGAATTACTTGTTTGAGTTCAAATCTATTTTATTTATTAGTATTTTATGTGATTTAGGTATTACTTTACCTAGATAATACAACAAAACAAAAATTTGGCCAATTTGGGTTAGTGAAAACCAAACCACCCTAATCAAGAGGTTTGTGTTTATAGGAAGTTTTCCAAACCAACCTACATAAGAAAACCTCAATGGAAATTGTACAAAGTCAAGGTGAGATGACCATGAGAGTAAGGGATGCCACCATGGTGTATCAAGTTAAAAGCATCGGTTGTGATTTGGGAGAGGTGCAAGGTTCAAATATCTTAATCATGTGTTAAAACAGGTTTGTACTATGTCAATGCAGCATTGACGTTTGTAGCTACTTAGAAATTAATCGAAAGTAAAATATACTATTTTTTTTTAAAAATGAGCATGAGTATAAGAGAAATGACCCAAAGTAAGCCACCAACGAAATCTTACCCTAAAAAAAATAAAAATTATAGGGTATAACTGGGTTCATTATGGCATGCATGAAGCATGCAATTCCAACAATACCAACAATAAGATTAATTGACACAAGTAGGATTACATGACATATCAATTGAATATGACTTATTGAGCAAGTTACCATTTTATAATTTGGCAATGGGAATGATCCACATGTTTTCCTAAAGCATGGACAGAAGGACCTTTGAAGTGAGGCCAACTTGGGATTGTGGTGTGAACCCAAGTGGCCCTCAATGTCGTTGGAGGGTTTCTAAATGTGTCTCCAAATGTAACGTTAACCAACCTAGCTGAGGTCCATTGGGTGTGGAAATACTCACAAATTAAAAAATTTAAAGTTAACTAATTTCATGTAGCTTGCCAGCTACGAGTTACACCCATATTTAACTACTATATGATATCATAATGAAATTCATATACAACATGCCAAAAATGACATGAATGTAATTTAAATAACTCAACACAATGACATACAAATCATTCTCAAACATGGAGTTAATACATAGCAATTAAACTCATAATGCAACACAAAAACAAGATAAAACACTTATCTTTTAAAAAAGAATGTGCAACCAGCTGCTTGGGATAGATGTTCCACCCAACCATAGACTTGTTGTTTCAAAACTCAACAACAAGTCACCCCTAAGCTAGGGTTAGCAGTCCACAAAAGAGGGTGGTCTCTCACTATCCACTAGCAACTCAAAAATCCCACAACCCATTGATATTCTCCTACAACGATGTCGATTTTCCACCATCTCTCTTCCTCTCTACCTACCAACCCAAGGAATGTACCCCTTCACTACTTTCAAAACCTCGAGCATCTCATTCGTTTATTAGGGCCTCTCTAGCCTAGGTAAATAGGAATCCCTCTACTAAGAAACTCAAGGGAGCTCACTGCTAAGAAAACTACTAGGAAAAACAATAGCAATCACTTATTGTTACAGTGAAACTCACATAGGAGTTCACTCTTCAAACCTGACAACCTGGCTCTTCAATCTTCTACTCAAAATATGCTCCATAATTATCCCTCCATGGTTGCTCCAACTCCAAGATATTCTTCCCAACTCCCTACTTTTTTTTCATGCCAAAAAATTGACTCTTCCTAAAATGTTGTAACCCCCCATACGATTTTCCTCTCCTTAGTGTTGATAGTTTGGTTGTCATTGATGTCAACCCTTGAAGAAGCCCTGACGGTGTGGTTTTGGTACCTGATGT
>SNQJ01S0021535.1:121595-132936 GCA_010110895.2 Picea sitchensis
TTTTACAATAAACAGGAATGCCAAAAACCATAGACATCCAAAAACCTAACCCTAGGATATGAAGCGCCAAAAGTCATGTGGGCCTCGTTTGGATAAGTTAGTACATCAACTTCACGAGGTCGTAACTTTTGCATACGATTTTCATTGTAGGCATATGATATCCCGTTGGAAAGGTATTGTCGAGGAGCTTCATATTGGAGGATCAATGATGCCTTCACCTATCATTGAGAAGCTCAATCCCAAAAAAAAACTTCATTTAGGCCCTCAAAATAGCCCTGGAAGTTAAAACTGCTAAAAATAGTAAATTGCCATAAAATTGTTTTGAGCCAGTTGGAAAAGGTGGGTGGCCACCGATATCCACTTAGATCAGACACTTCATTGATGATATGATACAGATATGCATATGGTTGATGGTATGGTATATGGTATAGGTTACACATAGTTGATCCTCTAGTTCATGATTCACTATTCTTTATATATGTATCTTTGGTTCATGATTGATGCATGAGATAGTATGTATGTTGGTATACAGTTGATGCATGGTATGGTATGAGTGTTAGTTTCTTGATGAGAAGATACAGATTGATGTGACAGTGACAGTGACAGTGATAGTGACAGAGACAAAGTGATAGTGACAGAGACAGTGGCAGTGATAGTGGCAGATTTTGTGATAGCGACAGTTAGTATACACTTATACTTCAGGGTAGAAGGAAGGGGAAAGGACATGTGGTTGTATCCACCTTCCAGTTGGATATGGATAACTCAGGGAGTTGTAGCCCCCTTCTAGTTGGAGCCAGAGAATTTAGGGAGTTGTAGATTCCTTTAGTTTGGATCCTGACAATAGGGGGTCGGAGCCTCCTTTTAGTTGTAGCTGGAGAATTAGGAAGTTGTTGCTTCCAATGAATGTATTATTTTGATATATAAGAAAAATATTTTTTGGTTTTCTCCCGTTTGGGTTTCCACATAAATTCGGTTGTATTATGTATCTATTGTGATGGGATTTTGTTTATGATTATACTATTGATGATATATTGAATTCTAATGATAAACTATTGAATATTGTTGAAGAATATATTGTGGTTAAAAGTACTAAATTGTTCATTAGTGATGCACCCCCCCCCTCAGTAATTCAACACTTGGCTTACTTTGTTGACTTACAATCTTCCCCAAGTTGATTGTACTCAGCCCCCGTACTTCCAATAACTATGGGATGTGACATATCACACCCACCCTCTTACATGTATTCAATGATTGGATTTGGGGACACTCAATCATAAATTAGAAGGTTCATATACCAATAGAAAATTTAGGAAGTAGGTTAAATTAATAGGCATGGGTAATTCCCCCTTGGACCCCTCTCTTAGACATTCTTTTATACCCTCCCCTCTCTTATGGATTAATTCATCCCCCATCTTTGTCCATGTCTCTTTAGTAGTTGGCATCACATTTTATTATTAAACCTTAGAAATTGAATTCACATATACATTGCTTGGTTGTAGCCACACATTATATCTACATTAAGCATTAATTAAACTGTGTATTATAGCAGGGATGTGATATTCCCCATACCATACAATTTTGTGTCATCCTTGGTACACACTATGTCGATATACATATACAAATTTACATCACAATGCTTAAAGAAATAAAATTATGCAATTTCACAACTCTAGCAGCAGTTCCAACCAAAATCTCATATTCCTCTCAACCTGTTGACCCAAGGAATGTACCCCCTTCGTTGTTCTCAATCGATCAGGATATACCATTTGTTTGTCAAGGCCCCCAACATAGGTTGGCTTGGACTCTAAGATGTGGTTCTAGAACTCTAGCTGCTCAAAATGGAGTCTTGCATTCTTATATTTTGTTTTCTTCAAAATTGTCAAAAAATTGTGGGTATTCTTCCCACATGTTTTCTTTATGCTCCCATGTTGCGCCTTCAGGGCAGTAGAATGTCTATTGAACCTTTACCAACCTTATGGATTTGTTCCTGAGAACTTTGACTTTCCAGTCTAGGATGCATTACTGGTTCCACCCGAAAATCCCCTTCATGTTCCACCTATATAACAGTGTAATCAATTATATGGTTAGGGTCATGAACATATTTCTTTAATAATGACACATGAAATACATTATGCACTCTCAAGGATGTAGGCAATGCTATCATTTATGCAACTGGTTGTATCCTTTCTAAGATCTCAAAAGGTCCACAATATCTTGTTGCCAAATTTGGGTAACTTCCTAATCTTAGCAAACTTCTCTTTGCCTTCACATTAAAAAAGACTTGTTCGTGCACTTGAAATCTTTGAAAACTCTTTTTTTATCTGCATAACTTTTCTGCCTATCCTAGGCAGCCTTTGAATTCTGCTTGATCTTTTCCATTTGATATTCTATTTTCTTCAACAAATCTTTCCCAATAATTGCTCTGTCTACTAGATTAGCCCAACTCACTGGTGTGTTACACTTATTTCCATACAATGCTTCAAATGGACTCATTTTTAATGAGGCTTGATACCAATTATTGTAATAAAATTCAACTAAATGAATATAATCCTCCCATTTTGATGGTTGGTCTATCACATACATTATGAGCATGTCTTCAATGATTTTGTCAATCCTCTATGTTTTCCCATCTAACTCTAGGTGATACGATGTGCTAAGATTTAGATTTGTCCCAAAGAATTTGAAAAAACCTTTCCAAAAAATGGATGTAAACTTGGAATCTCTTTCTGAAACTATTGCCTTAGGCACCCCATGTAGCTTGGCAATTTCCTTCATGTATATTTCTGCAATATTTGCTACCTTGTGTGGTGTCTTCACTAGAATAAAATGTGTTTCCTTAGTTAATTTATCCACCACCACCATGATGGAATCATGTTGCTTCATTGTTATGGGAAGCTTAGTAATAAAATCAACTATAATTGTTTCCCAATTCCATTATGGAATGGGAAATGGTTGTAATATCCATGTTGGATGTCTATGCTCAGTCTTCACTTTCTAACACTCTAGACATCTGGCTATATAATTAGCCACTTCTTTCTTCTTCCCTGGAAAAAAGTATTGGCTTCTTACAGTTGCAATTGACTTCTGATATCCTGGGTCCCCCACATATGGAACATTGTGCATTTCCCTCATCATTGTATGTTTCATCTCACTGGAATTTGGCACATATATTTTTCCTTTGTACATGAGAATTTCATCTTCTTTTAGCTCAAAATATTTAAATTTTTGTTGTAAATTTCCTTGTTGTAATGTTTCTTTTATTTCCAAATATTATTGATCTGAATTTGTTGATGCAATAATTGTATCTTTCAGATCAATCATGTACATGCTAATGGTTGCAATATGCATCTCATGAGCTCTCCTACTAAGTGCATCAACCACTTGATTTTCCTTGCCTTTTATTTTCTTAATTTCAAAGTCATATTAACTCATAAATTCAAGCCATCTAGTTTGTCTGGAATTTAATGTTAGTTGTCCAAACAAATGTTTCAAACCACAGTGATTTGTTCTTAACTCAAATTTCCTCTCCATGAGGTAATGTCTCCACATTTTTAATGCATGAATAATGACTGCTGAGTCTAGATCATGGGTGGCATAATTCCTCTCATTCTCTTTTAATTTTTTGGGCTCATAGCATACCACTTGATATATTTGTGTGAGGAATCCACCAAACCCTTCCTTGCATGCATCAGTGCACACCACAAAATTTTCATTTGGATCTGCAGTGTTCAAATTGGCACACTAGTCAATACGTATTTCAGTTGTTGAAAGATTTCTTCACACTTGGAAATCCCTTCTTTTGCAAAGAAGTGATTGGACTTGCAATCTTTGAGATTCCCTTTATGAATTTTCGGTAATAACCGGCAAGACCCGTGAATGATCTGAATTATTTAACACTTCTTGGTGCTAGCCATCATCTAATGGCCTCTATATTCCCGATATCATCTACTATCCCTTCTGCTGAAATTATATCCCCTAGGTAGTGAATCTTCTTTTGATAAAATGAAGCACTTACTTAGCTTAGAATACAATTTATGCTCTCTTAAAACTTGCAACACCATTCTTAAATGTTTCTCATGTTCCTCCTATGTCTTTGAGTAAATGAGTATATCATTCGGAAACACAATTGCAAACTTGTCTAGGTATTCCTCGAACACTCCATTCATCATGAACATAAAAATTGTTGGGGCATTTGATAGTCCAAATGGAACTACCGTGAATTCATAATTCCCATATATTGTTTTGAATGCTACCTTGTTGATGTCTTCTTATTTTATACTCACTTGACGATAAAATAATCTCAAGTCAATATTGGAAAATATTCTTGCACCTTTCAGCTGGTCAAATAAGTCATCAATCCTTGGAAAAAGATATTTTTTCTTTATGGTGACCTTATTCAACTGTCTGAAATAAATACAGAGCATTAAGGTTCCATATTTATTCTTTACAAAAATAATTGGGGCACCCCAAGGTGACACACTTGGGCGTATATACCCCTTCCTTAACAATTCTTCAAGCTACATTTGCAAATCCTTCAGTTCTAGTGTGCCCATTTTGTAATGTGTCTTGGACACTGGGGAAGCTCCTGGCACCAAATCAATGTCTCTCTTTGGTGGAAATCATGGGATTTCCTCAAAAACATCTTTGAAATCCCTCAATACCAAATGGTCTTCAATACTTACCACTTTATCTCTAGTTGGCTCTTCCATATGGGCTGCAAATATATGACATCCCTTCCTAGAACTCTTTTTCAATTGCATAGTTGAAATTCCTCTAACAACTACATCTCTCAAAATTCATTGAACCTTTCCTTGTTTTCCTTCTACATCAAGACATGTGATTGTCTTGTTGTAACAGTCTAGGACAAATGGTTTTTTTCCAACTAGTCCATGCCAATTAGACAATCATATGAACCCAATGGTATGTTGTTCACATCTACCTTTGTGTTGAGTCCATCCATGTCTATTGGAAAATCTTTAACTAGCTCATTGATTTTCCTCTTAGCCCCTTTGGCTAATTGAACTAACCAAGATTTCTTATGCTTACTCCTTTGTAAGTGAAATCTTTCAACAATGTTAGATTCTATGTAACTATGGATAGCTTCGAAATCAAATAAAATTGTTATGGGTTGGTTATCAATCTTACCTTCCACTTCAATCATGGGGGATTGATATTCTTATTGCTTGTTTTCAAAGGATGCATAAATATTTGGCATGTTTCCTCCCATGGTTTCCATTGTTTCATCCTCCTGAATTTTTTGGAAAATCCTCATTATTTATCCTTTGTGAGGGAAGTCCCTATAAAAGTGATTTCCCTCACATCCACAACATTGTATAGACTATTTCCTTGGACATGGCCTTTTCCCAAATGAATCTATAGTCTTGTGCTCATTTTGGGTTGACTGGCCTTATTGATTTGCTTGGGATATGTTCTTGAAAAAGGGTGTCTTAAAACCTTTCTTCCATTGATCCTTCTTACCCTTCATCTTGTCATTCCAAGCTTTCTGTAAAACTGGTCTTACTCTACTTTGCTCATAAATATGCTTTTCTCTCCTTATGGATTCCTCCAAAGTTTTGGGGTTATCATATTGTATCTTGTCACTGTATAAAGAGGGTAACCCATTCAGAAACCTTTGTATTTTGACCTTCTCATCCTTATGAAGTCAACATACTTCAGCAATTCAAAGAACCACTTCTCATATTCATCCATTATCATACTTCCCAACTTGAGTTCAAAGAACTCTTTCATCTTCCTTTCACAGTAATGCTCGGAGAAATAGTTCTCTTGGAAATATCCTTTGAAATTACCCCATGAGATCATATTCTCATCAAGGTGCTTGACTTGCTTAAGTTGATCCCACCACATGGTTGTTTTTCCTTGCAAGTGGTAGGTTGAAATTCTAGCTTCTACCCTGGAGGGGTAACCATGTTGCAGGAAATATTTATTCATTTCCAACATACGGGACTCGACCTCTTCTCCTTTCCTATGCTCACCATTAAAATTTGGTGGCTTGATTTTCCTGAGTCACCTTGCAAGATGTCTCCCTCGGGAATTCTTCTCTGTATCCTGATAGGAAACACACTTGGGTTTCTCCCTAGCCTTGAACTTGCATGAGTTCTTCTAGTGTATTTCCTTAGAGAATGATGGTGCATGCTCATCCTTCTTGATTGTGTATCATTCCTTTGATCATCATTTCTAATATGGGATCTGGATGTGATCACTTGTCTAGCACTAGTTGCTTTCTTGGTGCCGGAGTATTTTTTAACTTTCCTATGCAACATATTTAGACTCCGAAGTATCTCTTTGTGATCCTTCATAATCATTTCATTATCTACCCTATAGCTCTGCACTTCTCTATGTAGGATTTTCATAGTTACAGGCTCATGGCTCCCTCTCCTTCCATTTGACCATGTCTCAACATTTCCCATGCTGAAATGTAGACCTATGATCTCTTCCTCATGGATGTAATACCCTTGGGCATATTCCATAACTCCAGTCCTCATATAAGAACCAAATTTTTTTTCCTCTACCTCTAATTCTACAATAAATAAGCATGTAGTAATTATTGTTAGTGCATGCATACTATAAAACATTTAATTAACTAGATTACAAGTTATTATTCTCATCAGTTTATAAAGAACATAATGCACCAAGTTAAAATATGATTCCTTAAACAAATTCTTCTCTTAAACAACTCTCCAATGGTTGTACTCATGCCTCATGCCTCATTCTAAGTTCTAAGTAAAAAGTTACAACATTCACAAGCTGCAATTTCCACTCACTTATTGTTGTAGAATTTACTTTATTAATTTTTGATAAAATTTTAGTTCCCAATTCAAAATTTTGGAAGAATATATGTCTTCTCCTAATATGTCTTCTCACTTATTGTTATAAGCCTGCTCAAAGGATTAGGCGCATCTGTTTCTACTGACACCCGACATGTCTCTAGTTGAGTCATCCCACCCACTGGGGAATTGACCGATGATGTTGTGGGTTCAGGGTTACTAACCCGTTCGTGTTACAAAGGTTTGTGGAATCGGGGTCACTTGGCTCCGTCGGGCCACCTTCTCAGATACCAGTTGGAAGCCTAGGTGTTATGATGAGGTCTGGATTATCCTACATCTGCTTCATTAGTAGCTGGCATTGCTGCCACATAAGTTCACCCATCCCCTATGCAGCTTGAATTTCAGGGGAATCCCTGGTTTGTACTGGGGATTTCTGATAAAATCATGTCACTTCGATGTCTTCTTGGGGATTGCCCATTGCTTCACCCAGTTCAGATGCTACTGTTCCTTCTTGGGTCCTAATAATTTCTTGATCTATTTTCTCCAAGGACGTCGCTTGCTCTTCCCAACTCATGGCCTTGAACCTGTTTTTTCTAGGATCAACCATCCTTGTCGTCGCCTCATTCCAGTATTGAGCATTTTCAGTGAAAATTTCATCTTCAAACTGGTCATGGGCATAAGGCCAATAGGATTATACCTGCGATGCATGTTTTAGGACCAGGCCCTTGGGATCGTGTTTGCGAAAATGGCCAGTTTGGAACTGGAATTCCAATTGACTTAGCCCTTCTTGCTTAGCATGCGCAGTGTCTTTGACCATGTAGAAGCCAATATGAAACCCATAAGGTATGAAGGCCCACTTATTGTCCTTTACTAAAGTGGCATTATAGCTTTGCATAATGGTCTGATAGAAAATCTCCCCTAACACTAGTCGATCGGGGGCATATATGGGTAAAAAATGGGGTGCCCCCTATGGCGTCGAAAACCCTGATGTAGGTCTCGCACTCATCTAGATACCAATGACATACTTTCAATATAACCTTTTTCGCTTCATTTGACAGCCTTGGGCACTCTTTCTTGAATAGCAAAGAATAAATGCATGCAATAAATTGGTCATGGATAAGAGAATAGGATTTCTTGTACCTGTTCTCCCATAAGATGTTGAAGTATACATGAACTGGGAGTTTGGAGGAGTGCCAGTTTAATTTCATTCCAGAAAAAACATTCCTAGTGCAGATGATGTCCAACAGATACGAGGCAATGTAGAAGGAGAGAGTTTCTCCCTCTTTCGGCGTTTGGGCTTGTTGTATGCAAGTGCTCAGTTGTTTGGAGATGATGGTAGCCCAATTGAAGCTCGTGCCTAAAATGGCTACCGTATAAGCTAGAGGCATCCAAGCCTATGAAAACTGGGAGCAATCTTTCTCCCCATGCAACCTACAGAGAAAATCCATCAGGTATATGTATGGTTCCCTTAGGTTAGTCGTCGGATACCAGCCAAAAGTCTGGTTCATGAATTTTGTGTCTTCCCTCCACCATGATGCCATGATTTTGTTGGTGTTGTGTGATGCATAGAAACTTACAACAAAATTGGTGCTCAGTTTGTCTTTCGACTCCCTGAGCTTGTAGTAACTCTGAACCTCTGATGGCAAGAAAACCCCGACGCACTCGTCGTTATCATCATTAATCAAACATTTTTGTGCATCAGTGTGGTCAATGAGCCACTTTAGGAGCTCAATGAAAGGAAATATCGGAGTTCATCTTGCCACCATGTGAAGATACGCCCTACGGAATTTCGAGAGGACTTCATCGTCGAGTCTTCTTATATCAGGATCGTTGTGCGAGGTATACTCGAGGGGTTCTTCCTTCTTGATTTTCTTAAACAATTCTTTCCAATGAGGGAATGTTGTTTTGGCTCCAATGTTCACCTCTATGTCTCTGAAGGTCGGAGGTTGGACGAAGGCCTTCTTGGTAGTTGTCTTAATGATGGGCACCAGTTTTGGAGTGAATTCTAATTTGCTTGCAACTGTTGGGGAGGAGCCCTCTCCCGCTTCTGGTTCTTGCAACTTTGGCGCTCTTGTGGATTTTTTGGTGGTGGGATTCTTCGGAGGCATGTTCCGATAATTAAAATTGTCCTTTAAACATGTGTACAGAGTAGCGTTGGGTGGGGAACATATGAAATGAAACATGAAACACCATAAGTCGATACATACCTATAATTCTTGCTAAGATTGTTGTTTAATACTCACTGAACCTTGGAAGACTTCTCTGAATTGTTAGCCTTGCTCTTCTATGTGTTTTGAACTTCTTGTCGTGCAGAATAGGATCATACACAATGACTTAAAATAATATAACGGGAGATATCCTATCAGTCGTATCAATCAGGTAATACGAGTAATGAATGCAATTCAAAACAAACTATCATCTGATCTCTGCAAATAAATTCTAACTTGGTTGACGGTGGAGGTGCGGAGGGAGATGCATTATATCAGTAGGCTTAAACGGTCCCTTTTGATTTGCATACGAACTAGTAACTAATGCACGATCCACGAATTAACTAACATTTTAAATGCATCGTACCTAACCTATATAAGGACTAAAACGTCTCATCACATCGTGTCTCTCTGGTGTAGAGATTGGGGATTGGCTACTATCCTTGCGTATATTTCCATTGATATCCTCTTGGTAAACACTTCCGATGCTGATGGTATCGTGGATCGGCGATCGGGGAAAGTTCAAGTGCATAGCTTCTTGGTGGGTTATCATATTCTTAACTTTTTGGCGCCGAAAACGTTTCGGGGGTCGTCGATCGGCGATATTATTCCTTTACTTGTGCGATGCTTACTCTTTCATTTTTCTACCGAAGCCAAATAGATCAGTCTTCGGCGATATTCTTGTTGAAGCTCAATCGCAAAAATGAGAGACATTCTTCCGTTGATGCCGATGAAGATCGGCATTTGGCTATTTTTATTTTTACGAAAAGTTATGATTGCACTTAAGTCTTCCCGATGTCAAATCCCTTAAGCGCGTCCAGAGATGCTTTGACTATCGATCAATTAAAATTAGTCCCTTTTAAAGTTAAGATGATTCTTTATATGTTCAAGCAGAGTTTAAACAACTGAAACATGAAAACATAAAAGATAAGCACAGGCATCAGTTTCATATTGAAGTGGAAACAAACAGTGCAAAGTATCAAGTGGTACCCAAAACTTAAAAATGGACCTAGACTTTTTAGGGTGTGTTGAGTGCTCAACAGGTCCTTAAAATCACCCTCCAAGTTTAAGACCTCAAAAACAAACTGAAAATTTCATATAAATTTGATTGTTTTATTGTTATAACGGCGCTTCAATCTAATTTGTTGATCTCAAATCAGGTGAAATCTCAATCGTTGATCTTCTAAACCTTTCGTATGCCCGCAGATGAATCTCCATCGTCGATCTCTGACTTGAAGCAATCTAGACCATTGATTTCCAGCACTACATTGACGATCAAAGATTCTCTTTGGCAAACCAAACTTGCTCATGAATCTCCCTGAACCCTGATCATCATCCATCGACCATCGTTCATTTCTCTTGACAAACCAATATTTCCCACAAAATCTCGTCGAACCCTGATCATCAATGATCGACCATCAATGAATTTCCTTGGAAACCACTTGTTTACAAAATTCACTGAACCTTGACTATCAGTCATTGACCATCTCTTGGCTGACGTGGAAAATGTGATAATGTGGCATGACACATAGATGATGATGTGGTGTGACATGTGGACACTTACATGGCACTCTGGATAATGTGGCATGACACGTGGATACTAGCGTGGCATGACATGTCGTCCTCCCCTTTCCTTTCATCAGTGATCGACCATTTCTCTTGGACAAATTAAACACATCGCTACATATGTCGACCCCCGATCATCGACCATTGGTGATTAGAGATTTCCTTTTGACACATGAAAACTTTCACCAATTTTTTTTGATCACCGATCATCAACCATCGATGATCGACGATTTCCTTTGGTTGAACCATACTCTTCACCAAACTCGCCAATCCAATCATCGATCATCAACATTTTTTGTTGGGAAACTTAAACTTCTTTACAATCTCATTGATCTGACCATCAGCCATCGAAAAATTATTTTGGCAAACTCCAACGTTTAGAAATTTTTGATCAAATCCCAAATGAATCTGGGTTGTCGATCTCCCATTCAAAATGACCTCGGTCGTTGATCCATCAAATGATATCAGTTGTTGATCCATCAAATTTCGCCCAACTCTGTTGACGAGTCTCGACCATTTATTTGTTCTATTTCCAAGCTCTGAAAACAAATCTTGATCATCGATCAGCTCCAATTGACAAACTCTGAAAAAACTGATAAGTTCTTAAATCAAATTACAATGAATCTAGGTTTTTCATCTCGAGATCAAATGCGATCTCGGTCGTCAATTCATCGAACTATCCCAGCTCCTTTGGTCGCCATTAGAACATAGATTTTCGACCTTCAAGGTCAAATTTATCTCTACAACTATGCATATTGATTCCCTGTATCATCTCTTCAACAT
>SNQJ01S0021535.1:132946-162958 GCA_010110895.2 Picea sitchensis
GAGATCAAATGCGATCTCGGTCGTCAATTCATCGAACTATCCCAGCTCCTTTGGTCGCCATTAGAACATAGATTTTCGACCTTCAAGGTCAAATTTATCTCTACAACTATGCATATTGATTCCCTGTATCATCTCTTCAACATCTTGAGGCATTTACACTCGAATTTTCTCTTGAATTTGGGGATTTCACTCTGATTCTTCTCTGTTTTTTTTCCAAATTTGTCACAGAACAAAATGTGTAACAATGAATTTACTTGAATTCGCACTGGCTCTTGTCCCATACAAGATCGATGTTTGAACCAAAAGCTATGATAATATAACGTTCTCCATCCTAGATGAGGTCCATTACGTAAGGAAATACTCATAAATTAAAAAGTTTAAAGATAATTAATTTCTTGTAGCTTACCAACTACGAATTACACTCAGATTTAACCATTGTTTGATATCATAATGAAATGCATCTACAACATGCTGAAAACAACATGAATCCAATTTAAATAACTCAACACAATGACATATAAATCAACACAGGATAAATTTAGCAATATTGGCATTTCATAATCGGTAGTCATATTGTCCATTTTTCGGCAATATTCCCTATAACAGAGTGACCTTGAGATTGATGAAATCGTATATTTTTTTCATTCAAACAACGATTTTGGTCATCTCGGTCAATTCATAAACTTGATTTTATGCTAGAATTGCAGTTTGTGATGGGCAAGATTGCAATTTGTAGTTCGTCCAATTTTCACAGGCGTATTCCTCCTAGATTCCTACGAGAATTGTGGTCTAGAAGCGGGATATATGAGTTCCCTATCTCCTGTTGATATTATGGTAGTTGCGGGAGGTATTAACCTCCACGTGTAACCCTGAAAATAATACAATATTCTGGGAAACAAGAAGAAACCCTAAAGCATAGATAATAACCCTAGGAGGCAAGTCGGCTCAAGAGAATATTTATTATTGAGTTATTGTCCTCCAGAAGTAGAAATCCGCCCAGTTAGGTCACTTGGAAGACTATAAATAAGAGGGCGCTAGAGCTCATTTGTCACCTCATTTCTCACAACTGCATAAGGCCGGTGGTGCGCAAGTTTGGAGAGGAGTTGTTGCAACTGGAAATTTCGGTTTTGTCTTGGACTTTCTCTTAGTTATGGTTTGGAATTTTTGCCTGGCCTTTGGTTATTCTTGCTTGGTGCACTAGCCCTGGAGAGAGGTACGCTACATTGATTGGCTATTTGGTTCTAGGGTTTTCTTCCAAAATTATTCTCTCTGTCAAGGTTAAGGTGCTCAGGGGTGGCTTCGACCTATGGTTGGGTGACAATATTGTTATATTGTCTATGGTGAAATGAGCACACCTATTATTTCTAATAGGTTATGGTCCCACGCTATCTTTGGAAAATCTAACCGTTGGAAGATAGACTAGGAGGGTTTTGCTTAGTTACAGTTGCAGTTGTAATCAAAGTTTTTGCTGCAACAACAAAACACTAACCCTCGTATTGAGGCACCTTAAGTAAAGGTATTGACCTAATTGATAGATATTTTAGTGTGCCCTAGCCTAGCGCACCTCTTGGTACTCTCAGCAAGCTACAATGTCATGTTTGAGTTTTTGGTCAAAGTCAAAGGTTGACCAAGTCAAAGAAGTCATGACTTACTCTATGAAGTCAGAAAACAAGTTAGAATGAGCTTCTAAATTCAGAGCATGGAAGACAAAGATTGATCTCATCCTTGCTAAGAATAAAGTGTTATATATCGTGAAAGGAAAGATCGTGGAACCACAATTTGAAGAAGGAAAAGAGAAGGAACCTTAAAACGTTGCAATTATGGAGAAGTTCAAATACAATGACATCAATGCCATGAGTATCATAGTGAACTCTATAAAATAGCACTTGATACCCTACATCTCTCATCTTGACTCATCTAAGAAGATATACAATGCCCTAACTAACCTCTTCTCAATCAGAAACATTGGACAAGTAATGAGTCTGAATAATGAGCTCTGTGACATTAAAATAAATGATGATGACAACATAACATCATACCTTGTGAGAATCTCTCAGTTAAGATATCAACTACAAGCTATTGAAGAAATCTTTTCAGAGAAGGAACTGGTAAATATAGTACTCAATGGTCTTCACAAGACATGGGATGCATTTTCCATAAGCATGAACACAAGAAAGGAGTATCCCACATTTGAAGAACTGTGGACTTGTTGTGCACAAGAAGAATCAAGGATTAATGCAAAAGAGAAACCCCAAAATAAATATGATGATCAAGCTTTCACATCAAGGTTCAATAATTTCAGGAATAAGAAGAAGTTTGGCTCAAGGAAGAAACTAAATCAAGAAAAGGATATGTCAAAGATACAATGCTTCAACTGTCAAAAATATGGTCACTACAGGAACCATTGTCTTGATTTAAAGAATATGAAGGAAACAGATGAAGCAATAGTTGTTGAAGAAAGGAAACCCTCAAAGAAAGTCAAGAAGGATAAAACATACTTCTTCTTCTAAATCGAGGTAACAATATTCTTCAAAACTCTTGTATATATCATGTTTACATAGTTCCTATACATATCATGTATATCTATTTCTTAGAAGAAAATATGTTCAAGGGAAACAATACCTATGGAAGAATAAAAGGATAAGGATTGCTATTACGATGACTACAAGTCAAGCAATACACATGAAAAATATGAAGTATGTTGAAAATATTTGGTAACAACTCCTGTGGAAGCTATTATATAAGTAACAACTGCCAGATAAACTGAAGGCATAATCAAACTTGAAGAGATGCAGAAGAATTCAAAAACAGAAAAGAAGTCAACAATAAAGAGGAAAATAGAAAAAGACTCATGACACTTTGCAGAAGGCAATAAGGATGCATACACAAGCATGGACTATCTTATATGGAGGGAGTTGATTACAGAATTCCAAAAGAAGAGCAGGAATTCATACATGAAGCAAGGATTAGGAGGGATCTAACCCTAAATATGATCCATTGAGGATTATAAAGTATCTATCCATGTTCCCATTGAAAGTAGAAGCCATGATAAGCAACACGTGTTCAGTCTGACTCTAGAAGAAGTCTTCTTCGAAAAGAAGCCTTAAAGTATTCTTGGTTGTCCATCTACATCCATGATTCTATGATGAAAGGAAGAAGTTGGAATCTTCAGGGCATATAGAAGAACCCATGGACCCAAGAGCTAAAGAAAGACATGAGGAAGAACATGAATATTGCAAGAGAAAGAAAATCTAGAACAACCAGTTATTATACCAAGAATCATAATATTACCAGCTTTGTTTGAAACCACTAGAAGAAATCAAGCAGAAGAAATGGAAGTTGTGATTAAAAACAATATATGAAAGAATTATGAATGGAAGCATTGCGAGATTCAGAACTAGAGGTTCTCCCAGAAGCAGAATACTATGATGATAGATTGTTCTAGTAACCAGACATACCTCTACATGAGCCATTATATCTTCTGCAATATCCATGGATTGAAGTTTACATCAGATGAATGTAAAGACCGTTCTTCTCAACAGAGAAATTGAAGAAAGACCGCTTTCCCCAACAGAGAAATTGAAGAAGAAATGTATGTAAATAATCCTCAAGGTTTTGAGGTATACCCTAAAGACCCGCGGTATGATGGAAGAAGAACTTGTACCGATTCAAACAACTTGGTGCGCAGCCCTTATGCACGTGAAGCATGGTGAAAAAATTTCAATGACGAGATACAGTGTATCGAATCGGCTACCAAAAGTCCGGGATGATGGATTTCAAATACATGACAAACTCTCATGGTGACAGAAGAAGTGCTACTTGATATGTTTCAGTTTGAGCTTTTCCACGATGTTAAGAGCTAGCAGGAAATCGAAGTATTGAATTCAACCTTGATATATTGTAA
Source organism: Picea sitchensis (assembly GCA_010110895.2). Classification (NCBI taxonomy): domain Eukaryota; kingdom Viridiplantae; phylum Streptophyta; class Pinopsida; order Pinales; family Pinaceae; genus Picea; species Picea sitchensis. The sequence goes on from SNQJ01S0021535.1 coordinate 136,851, forward strand.
TGATCCAATCTATGTGAAATCCTTCAGAGAAAACCAAGAGTTCCATGACGTAATCGGCACATTGAGATCAAGAATTCGCGAGCCTCTTGATAAAATCCGTATGAGAGAAGTGGTTAGTATATCTCCATTGATGAGTATATAGTAGATATTTTGGTAAAAGCCTCTATCCAAGATGAAAAGTTTTAAAGCTGGGGCTCGTGGAGACAAACTCCTTATTGAAAAAGGATTACCCCAGCTGAGGGAGCACCGATGTGTTATTGATTTGAGGACGCCATTTTCACTTTAAAAAATGGTCCAGATGAGCAATTCCTTTGAGTTCGAAGTGGTTTGAGATTTCTATGGACAGGCATTTTCCATTTCAGAAAATGGTCTAGACTACCAGTCATTTTCATAATGAAAATGGTTCGATAGATTGTTGATGTATCATAGACAGTGATTTCCCTTGTGGATAGTGTAGGGGAATGGTCTAGGATAGTCATTCTTCTTGGTAGTCACTCTGATTAGTGGTCAAGTAGAATGGTCGGCCTCATCGGGCAATCATTCTTTCGAAGTTCACAGTTGTGAGTAGTTTTGAAGATTGGTTAGTTTTGGAGGTTGGTGCAGGACAATCATTTCCGTTAGGAAATGGTCCGAATAGTCATTCCCTAGGTTAGACTCATTCTCTCCAAGTTGCACTATGATTAGTGCTGGAGGAATGTCCCAGTTAGGTGAATGGTCTAGGTTCAACAATCAGGGATAGGCATTCCCTAGGGAGACTCATTCTCTCTATGTTTCACTATGATTAGTGTTGGAGGAATGGTCCAGGCTCATAAATCAAGGACAATTATTCTTATGTGCTTAAGAAGAATAGTCCAGATATCCCATGGCTGATGTTTTACTTTTTTAGGGCAGATGCTCTTCCAGATCTCATAGATGTGAGTGGAAGAATGTCCCATATGACTTAGTTTATATCATGATATTTTTTTATCAGGTTGATATCAAATGATATTATTGCTATAAATATTGTATGTCTCTGGACAGTAGATGTATGCTACTGTGGTGGAGGTGTTCCACTGGTTGTGACTATGTGTCACTGATTAAGTAGTCGTGTGCTACTTGGTGTGTTTATGTACCACTGGATAGTAGTTGTGTACTACTATGGATAGACACGGTTGTGTTCTATTGAATGACATTGTTCCAATTGCCATGTAGACTATCAATAGTGTTTAATATGATTATCAACTAGATGGATAGTTAGTATGTTGATGGACAGACATTCTTCAGATGGAAAATGGTCCAGGACATTTATTCTTCTAGGACGTATGTCTGGATTAGAAGAATAGTCCTCGTAGCCCATGGTGTGGCTTCCAGCATCTGTTGGAATAGTTATTCTTCTAGGACATATGTCTAGATTAGAAGAATGGTTCTTGTATAACTATATGGAGTGAGTGACTTATTCAGTAGCATGCCTAATTACTCAGATGGAGTATAGCTTTGAGAAATGATGCAGTTGATTCTATCAGATGATACTGATAGTGATGATGGTGCTCGTGATCTAATCATGAGATAGCATGTATGGCTATGATGATGTTACCGGTTGAATGGCATGTTTGTGCTCAAGACCATTGCTTTCAATACCTCCCTGGCTAGGAGGGAGTGTTGATATTATGGTATCTGTGGGAGTTATTAACCTCCACATGTAACCCTGACAAGAATAGAATATTCTGGGAAGCAAGAAGAAACCCTAAAGCATGGATAATAACTTTAGGAGGCAAGTCGGCTCAAGAGAATATTTATTATTGAGTTATTAGCCTCCAGAAGTATAATTCAGCCCAGTTAGGTCACTTGGAAGACTATAAATAAGAGGGCTCTAGAGCTCATTTGTCACCTCATCTCTCACAACTGCATAAGGCCAATGGTGCCCAAGTTTGGAGAGGAGTTGCAGTTGTAGTTGTTGCAACTAGAAAATATCGGTATTGGCTTGGACTTTCTCTTGGTTATGGTTTGGAATTTATGCCTGGCCTTTGGTTATTCTTTCTTGGTGCGCTAGCCCTAGAGAGAGGTACGCTACCTTGATTAGCTATTTGGTTCTAGGGTTTTATTCTAGAATTATTCTCTCTATTAAGGTTAAGGTGCTCGGGGGTGGCTTTGGCCTATGGTTGGGTGACAATATTGTTATATTGTCTATGGTGAAACGAGCACACCTATTATTTCTAACATCTCCAACGCTTCAATGAATATGGTCGCATGCTTCATGGAAATGCAATTAGTATACTGGTTCACCAATAAGAAAACATGTTCATTGTTGGGTGGAGTCTTGATAACAAAGATATGGTACACTAATAAAGTAATATATAAGTTTCTACCAAATTATCTTCATCTGAAAACAAATTCTTTCTCTTAGAAAATGTCAAAGGGCCAACTGCCCTTGAATTCTTGTTTGAGAAAAATGATATATCTCTTAAGAATATTATCCTTCTCTTTGAAATCTTGCTTGAAACATTGAAGTGCCAAGCTCCTTGCATGGAACTTTGCAAGGTTACAAGCAAGGACCTTGTCACTTCGATGATCCCAACATGAATTTTGAGGGGTGCATAATGTATGCCATATATCTTACAGAGAATTATTCGGTAAATGAATTATGTGTTCTTCAACTGAGTTAATAAGTGGACAAACTCAACCTTACCAATAAGTTTTGTTTTTTGCGAGCAAGTTAAATTTCCACCTTGATCTACTCAGTTTGTCCCAAATTCCGATGATCTTGGTCATTTTAAAATGGGCCAATATCTTTCAGGGAAAAGTTTCATGGTTGAAGTTCTCATCAATTAGGTGCAACTATGACTTTCAACAAAATTCCTCCCTAATTTGGAGGAGAATTTACACCAAAAAAGGTGAATTTGTCCACTTACTAACTTGCACTTTTATTTTTTCTATTTTTCTTATATTTTATTGACAATAACTTACAATAGTCCTTTGGCTAAGATGTTGTGTTTTGTGTTTTGTCTTTCTCAAAATTTCTTTATTTACTAAAAAATGTGCATTTAATTTTATATCCAAATACCATTTAATACCACATTGTAAATCATAAAAACCAACCTAGAACTTATACATTTTGTGAATGAATAGTGATTGGCATAACCAAACCTCGAACATATACATTTCATGAGTGAACCGTGGTTGACATGGCATTACCTGTTTGAGTTCAAATCTATTTGCTTCCTTACTATTTTATGTGATTAGGTATTACTTTACCCCAATAATACAACAAAACAAAAATTGGGCTTATTTTTGTTGGTAGAAGGGAAACGACCCAAAATAAGCCACCAACGAAAAAGTTACCCTCATTATATATATACATATATATATAAGGTCTAATTGGGATCATTATGGCCTACATGAAGCATGCAAGTCCACCAATAACAACAATAAGGTTACATGACACAAGTGGGATTACTTGATATATCGATTGAAGATGGCTTATTGAGCAAGTTACCATTATAGAATTTGGCAATGGGAATGCTCCACATGTTTTCCTGAAGTGTGGACACAAGCAACTTCTAAGGAGATACAAACCTCAATGTTGCATTGACACGATACTAACCCATTTTAACGTGTGAGTAAGAGATTTGAACATTGCACCTCTCCCAAATCATAAGCAATGATTTTAACTTGATACACCATGGTGACATCCCTTTCTCTCATGGTCATCTCACCTTGAATTTGTACAATTTCCATTGAGGATTTTTTACATATGTTGGTTTGGAACACTTCCTAAGAACATAAATCTCTTGATTATGGTGGTATGGTTTTCACTAACCCAACTTGGCCCAGATAATACAACAAAACAAAAACTAGGCCTTATGCCTTGTAAAAAGACCATCAAAGGAGAAGAAGCAACAAACATGTTCTTTGAACAAGTCTAGGTGCTCTTTGGGATACCAAGGAGATATGTCTCAAATAGGGATACCATATTTCTCAATGTCTTTTAGACTATGCTTTGGGAAAATATCGACACAAAGTTGAAGAGATCTACAATTTTCCATCCATAGACAGATGGGAAAACAAAAGTAGTCAACAAGACTTTGGTTCATCTTTTGAGGGGTTACAATTAAAAGAAATACCTAAGATAAAAATATGATATATATTCAACACTCTTATAACATAGCAGTACACACTTCTACTAGTAAGTCCCCTTTTGAAACTTGCTTTGGGTATTTTCCACCTTCACCCTTGGATCTTGTTTATGGAAAACAAGGAGGAGTGAAGGAAGACATCACAAGAGAAGCATTGAAAGCTAATAAATTTGTTGAAAATATTAGGTAGATCCATTTTCAAGTACAAGAGATGTTGAATAAGTCACAAGAAAAGTACAAGGCCTGATAGATCAACACATAATTGAGAAAACATTCAAGGTGGGAGATAGAGTTTGGTTACAATTAAACAAAGAAAGGCTACAAGGTCATGGAAATAAAATTAAGGCTTTGCATTATAGTCCTTTTGAGATATTGGAGAAGGTAGGTGATAATGCCTACAGACTCGGTCTACCCCCATATATGTGCATTTACTTAGTAGTGAATGTGAAAATATGAAACTCTATGAACCTTCCATGTTGGATCAGGAAATTGAGGAACGTGTCTTACCTAACATAGAGGAATTAGCACCAGAAGCTTAGGCAGAGTTGGAAGAAGATACATTTTTGTAGACGAAGCATAGAACTACCAGACAAGGGAAACATGACCTTTAGCAGATCGAGTTGAAAGGACAACTTCCAAGCAAGGAAAAATGGTACTCTAGGGAGAAGGTAGAGAAAACATTTCCTAACATCATTTAGTAAAATATTTTGGGGACCGAAAGACTCCCTAAAAGGGAAGGTGTGATCCAAATTGGATCGTTATATAATTTTCCATCTATATTGATACCTTCTGGGTGGAAAAATTAGAGGAATTGGCTTGTACGGCCCATTTTAGTGGCAAGTCCTAGTTTGGAAATTTGAGGTCCAGAACCTTCCAAATCCATTTTGAGGCATTAAACAACACTTTTTGGGGTCAAAAATTTGTGACAATATCTCTCAATCCCTTGACGTTGTTCCATACACCAAGACCTTTCCAACAGTGCAAAAATCACCTCAATCAGAGTTCGTATGCAGAAGTTATACCTCATGCAAGTTGACCTACCTTGTTGACCATCATAGTATTGAGTGGATGCCACATCATCCCTCATTATTCATGTGTGGGGATAGTAATGTGTGGACTTTCAAGAATATTTTAGAAGTTCCAAAACCCTAACACTAATTGAGGGTTGAGAAATTCAAAAACCCTAACCCTATACAACTATTAGACTATGTTAAAAACTAGGTCGCTAGGAGGAGATGCAGTTCTATTCTTTTAGCATTATGTTTCTTCCATAGTTGAGCAAAGCATCTAAGAGTTGGATTTGAGAGCATAACAAAGGAATAAATTTTGTAGTAGCCATTCAGGCCACAATGTCAAAGGCAAATCCATAGTGAGTGCCCCTTTCTTTGTACTTGCATTTCATAACTGAAGAAAAGAGAGCAGAGCATAGGCCTCACCTTATAGCTGGGTTTTCTCTCGTTTCATGTTTCCCGGGATGATCTTGTGTTATTTTGTGTGGATGGTGTGTTCATTTGCTTGTTCTTTCAATTTCGTATTTTAGTTCTTTTCATATATTTGAGCATTAAGTTAGTGATAATAAATATGAAATCTAAGGAAATAAACCCGCATAATAAAATATTTCAGTTTAATACAAGATCTGTTGTACGAACTATTCTAGTGGAATATCCATAGCAATTTATAGATCATGGACATATTTAAATACAAACTAAGTGGCACCATTAGAGCCAAGGGAGACTATTCATGTTCCTGCTCATGGGCTTTGCACATTAAAATTGTTTGTTATATAAACATTGAAGCATTCCAACCGTTGATATTCATGATTTATCTCTATTTTGAAACTTGATGTACAAAATGTTTTCCTATGTCTTATCTATATTTAATTTTATGGATTTTCCATGAACCGAAAAACCCTATACTTTATCTTGTGATTTTTTGAATATTTTGTGTGTTTTTTAATACATAAAAGATATTGACATGTTTTTTTCAAATTGTTGAGTTGTCTCTCCATTTTGAGTATGTCAGATCATTGTGGTATATGATTTTATCTCTATTATGACTTTGGTTCAATTTACATAAAATTACTTGTATTTTTGTCATCATACATTCACCTTAATCTTGATTTTTGTCCACTTTTTAATCTTCTTGGAGATTCATCTCCAAGAGCATGCTATCAAAAACAAAATATAGTTCATTAAAGATGCTCCAGTTTATCTGTCAAGTATTCTTAACTCTGCATATTTAATCCTTCCTGCATTGAGTTGAAGGAGACTTTGGTTCAGATTATTGGGATTTTTATCAATAATTAGTGTTCACCTTTCATCGAAAATTCTTGACAAACTAGGGGAGAAACTGTGAAAGAATGCAGAGCATCTCAGAACTTTGTAATCAACCTGGTTGTACATCATTGTTTGCATGTTTGAGATCATTCATTTCAGTGTATGCATAAATCCTTCTATGAATTCTCAATTCTTTAATTTTCCAGATGTTATATCCACCTCCATCAAGTAATTTTCATAACTATTGTTATTTTCATAATCATTGTTGGCAGCAAAAGCACATTGAACAAAGATGCAAGCTGAAGATGTTTTTTTGGATGAAATCCATTCCATACCTCTTGTACCTTCCATCAACTTTTTTTGGATGAAATCCATTCCATACCTCTTGTACCTTCCATCAACTATCAAATTACTACAATTTTCCAGACATTATATCCTCTTCATAAGTCATTTTTCACAACAAAATTGCAGCCTCCAAAGATGCAACAAAATTGCAGACAATTGCATTGCATACCACTTGTACCAACCATCAACTATCAAATTACTGTCATCTATATCATAATATTCCTAAATCAACATATTATCCTTCTTATTTTGTCAAGAAGCCAATTTGGAAAGACAAATCAATAGTTACTTTAAAAAAATTCACTTAAAATTCAAAATTATACCATACTTACAAGCTAAGAATAACTTCTTGTTATGTGAAAACTCACTTTGTTTAAGGCGGAACCAACAAACCAAATGCATCACGCAATTGCCAGTGCATTGACTCAATGGAAGAATTGAATATGGACTTGAAAAAATTGAATCTACATACTATTTTAATCAAAATGGTTAACAAAGCATTAAAACCTCAAATTAAATGACTAAGATCCAAACTGCATTTGTTCATAAATTTGAATATTTTTGAAACAACATGTTTTTTGCACCTTTGATCCTTTTCACATCAAAACTTCATGGTTGTGCTCTCATATGTTTTTCAATCCCAATACCTCACATGCTTATATTGTATCTATGAAAGATAATATCTCATGCTTTAAAAGGGACAAAGAGTTCCTAAGGATAACAATTAAAAAGAACATGTCAATGACTTGAGAAAGGCATCTCGTTTTATTCCCTTCCATGTATATGTAGCAGGAAAAATATTGGTCAAATATAACATATAACACTAGTTAGAAGGTAGTTGGGAACAGTTTTGGAAACTTGGAAGTATGGAGCACTTTTGAAAGGGGCTAAAATGGAAAAAATATAGCCATGTTTTAGGGAGTTTAAGGGGTAATGGGACAGGAGCTGAGTTTAGACGATGACTAGAGAGACCCTCCAATTTTCAAGAGAAAACAGGGTGCATAGATAATAGGTAGGGTTGAATCCCTAATATTAAAATATCCAAAATTTAGCAATTTTAATTTAATTGGAAAGACTCAATCACAATGCCTTCTATATTTGCATGCTGGTTAAGATTTTTCTACTTGCCAATTACATAGACACTACCAAATAACCAAGAGAACAAGGGAAAAATATATAAATGGAAAAAAAAATCTCAAAGCAATCAAAAACCATTCTAGGCTTAAAAACATACAAAGTAAGGTGAATGTTATTTTTAGAAGAAACTCCAAGCCAGGATTCTTAAACAAACTAATGGCTAAAATTCAATATAAATGAAATAATATACAAGAGATTAAATCAGTACAACCTTCATTAATGTAAGGTGAGTTATCTCATTTCCCATAGGATCAACTAGAAAAGGTAAACACATGGGTAATTCTACTTGAAGTTTATCATCAAATGTTGAAACAACCAAACCTGTGCAAAAAAATGCACACTCAATAACCTCCTGGGAAAAAACATTGAAATATTACAAAAGAACATAGAGAGAACTGTCAAAATAAATGAAAGTCAAGTGTTTTAAAATGTATAGATTCAGTGGCCTAAGCTTCATTTTTGTTTGTCATATGCAAAAAAAATAGCCTATATAATAATTAACATGAACACATTCACAAAATAAATTTACAAACTAGGCTAACCTGATCCTGATCCGGGTTTGCCAATCACGTTAAAATAGAATTGTAAATTGAATGAAGATATGCCTTAAAATCGAAAACCTTTGATTGTAAACTTGTATTGGCCTATATTGGCGTAGACCTATATTGATGCAGATGTAGTGGATGATTAATGGATATGCTCTAGCACAGCTAGGAGTTTTCTTTGAGTGGATAAGATGGACTAGAACTTATGATTTTCCTGGTAATATAGCTGCAGATTGAACATTGAGATGATTGTTGATGTTTTTAAAGATAAATCTGTTATTATTATCTCTTGTAGGCACTTTTGCATGGTGATTGTTGATTGTTGGCAGAATATCACTGCATTTTTGGAAAGAAATCCTGCAGATTTGAGGGTTTGTTCATGCACTTTTGTGAAGCCTTGTTATTCTTGTTTCACATGCCCTGATATGCACTTAGGAGGATGATTGATTCACTAACTTGAAGATTTAATTAATGTTGAAACAACCTATGCAAGAAATTGTACACTCCTTAACCTCCTGAAAAAATAAATGGAATATTAGAAAGAACATATAGAGAACTGTCAAAATAAAAGAAAATCAAGTGTTGTAAAATGTATACATGCAATGGCCTAAGCTTCATTTTGGTTTGTCAAATGCATAAAAATGAATATAAGCATTAAGCTTACCTGATCTTGAATTAAGAATTAAGATGACATTCACAAAATATATTTACAAACTAAGCTGACCTGATCTTGATCCGAGTTTGTCAATCATGTTAAAATAGCATTGTAAATTGGGTGAACATATGCCTTAGAATCAAAAACCTTTGGTTGTAACCCTGTAACATAATTTTTTAAAAAATCTTGTCGATTAAGAATAAATCTATGATATACTGAAACCTAAATGAAGACATTTTCAATTATTATATATTGAATGTGTTAAGATAGAAATATATAGTCTCTAAATTCGGATGAATTACCCAAACCAACTCTACACAGACACGTAGTGCCTCTGCGGTTACCTTATAATATTAATCGTTGATAGAAAAAAGCACCAGGACCATAAAGGGCATGGGTCAAAATTACATGAAGAATTTCTTGAAAAGCAAGCTTTTTTCGTTATAGACGTTGTGGTAAACTGCAATCCACTCCTCTAAGGGTAGATCATGCTTTTTTTAGATAGACGAGGGAGGAAATATATCCATTAAGGGAAAAGCAGAAGGGGAGAAGTAGTGTATATATATGTCTAGAGGAATAGTTGAAGCTCACATTCTCCTCCTCTATCATTTGCATCCGCAGGGAATTTTGTTGTGTTTGCAGTGGAAGTGCTTCCTCTTGTGTATGTCTATCTATGTGTGGTTGTGACTCTGTGTGTGTGGTTCCTCTATGTCTGTCTGTATTGTGTCTTTGTGTTGTGTGTATCTCTGTTTCCTGTAGCTTTTGATAGAGGAGGATGCATATTATTTAAATTTCAATTTGATCTCCTGGATCTGGACCAAAAGGGGAGCAGAAAGATGCATGGATGAATGAAAGATGTTGATGATCAATGCCATTAATTAAAGTAGTTGAATCGACTGAATTGAGGTAATTACCCTGGAGAGGAGAGGACCGGGCCGTAGCAGTAATATTTGCAACACCCATGATAGGTATGTGATCTGTATTTATTTTATATTCATGGTTTTGAGTCCATAGATTTGATTGGAGTTTTCTTGTCTAATTATCAGACTTAGTTATCCTTCCTCATCAAAGCCCATGACCCACCCTATTGATTTGTCATTCCTTCCTTTGACGTGATTTTTCCTCCCCTGTTTTCACATGATTTCCCCTCCCTTGTTTTTTATCGATATAAACCCAGTTAAATCTAGAAATTAAATTAGAATCTGTCGCGAGATTGAATGCCAGAGCAATGGTATGCCTAAAGAAACTAAAAAGAGAAAATCCTCTCTCTCTCGTTCTTTATGTCAACATGCCATAACATGGATTTAGACATGTATTTATTGTTCAGTGAATTGATAAGCATGATAGAGTACGGTACCTCTAGCTTTATTTCTCCTGCAGTACTTGCCTGGCCACTCATTTTTAATTTATAATGTTTTTTAATCTTCTTGCTTTGTTATTTATTTAACTATATGTCTATAAAGAGAGTAAAACAAGAAATCCTCTCTATCTTCCCCATCTTTCTGACTTGCTCTGTATTAGCGGAGCGGTTCTTTTTTTTAACATTGGTAATTAGTTGTGAACATTTGAGGGTGCAGGATTATCTATTAGTTGTAGATTGGACTTGTTTAAACACTTGTTTAATGTCTGAAAATTTTCTATCTATCGTCCATGTTGTAGATTGGAATTCACTTAACTTGTAGCCATCAACTTAACTAGATCCTCTTTAGAATTGAATGATTAGTTTTAGCTCATAACCCCTCACTTTCAAAATCTATCCCATCATCTTGTTTATTGTAGCAAGCAAAATACCTCTATAATTGTTCAAGCCAATCATAAGCCCATCATTGTTCAAGCCCAGCATAAGCCCTAGGAGCAGCTCTCTGCGCTTTGTATGATATCATGGTCTACGAAAGCTACAGAATATATGTACCCTATAAAAGTAGATACAGGCCATTTCTCTTTACTGAATACCGCATGTCGATTGTCTCCCATCCAATAGCCCTATTTAGGGATATGCCCTCCATCCAACATTTCACTATTTATGTTTGCCATATTCATAATTTGGCAGCTTCAAAACCCATGCTCATATTTATTTGTAATTTAATAAGTGGAGGATTTTTGTTTTTTTAATTTGATTTACACAAAATTCCAATTCATCTAATTATAGGAATTTTAATTTTGAAAAAATCAGTAGATTAAAGCAAAACTTTGTCCAGAGAACAGGATTTTGAAAAAAATCTCAAAACTTTGTTCAAAAAACAGGAGAGAAAAATCAACAAAAAACAGGAGAGAAAAATCAACAGAAAACATCCACACCATCACTTCACTATCAACATTTTGTCAAACTTTAATTTCCAGAAAAACTTTGGTCTAGTGGTTAATAGCAATCTGTTTTCTATGCTTCTCATTCAATGATTTTTGTCTTTTTCCTTATTTTTTTAATCCCCATTTACCCAACCAGTACAGCACTGCTTGTACTCACTATTACATCCCTCTCATCACACTAACCATCAATGATATGATCCACCTTATCAATTTGCTTCAACCTGCAGATACTTAGTTGAAGAATCATTGAGCAAAGCTTAATCACTATAACTCCTTTTTTGATCCCAGTTCCATTTGCAGCATAAAGATCCTTAGCTGAAGAATATTTGAAAAGGATTAATCCATTTTGATCTCTCACTATAACTTCTTTTTTTTATATGAAATCCATTCGCAGCTTAAAATCTTTCGCTGAAAAATATTTGGGAGACTTTATCCATTTTTATTGTAATTAAAAAGTGAAACCAATAGTAGGATATTTCCTCTCCCTTGTTTTTTTTTTTTTTTATATAATTCTTATTCTATTTTATATTCAATGATTAGTCTGAAAATAACCTTACTAAAATGGTGATTTGTTTTATGTCATATTTATTTTTATTTATTTTTATTTCTATTTCATTATGATTTTCAATATTTAGCCTTAACTTCATTTAGTTGTAATATAAAATGAAAATAACATTATTAAAATGGTGATTTGTTTTATGTCATTTATTTCTATTTCTATTTCATTGTTTAACCTCATTTCATTTAGTTGTAATATAAGATCTTGTTTGTACTCCTCAATTATAATGTTACCCTTTATATAGCTTTATTTGTATTCTTCCATATACAATTCTGTTTTAAATGTTTTTCATATATAATATTAACATTGTTTATTTGTATTATGTAGTTTTATTTGCATTTTTCAATATACAGTTTTGTTTAGTTCCAATATATAACCGTTTTGTTTGTGTGCAGTATCAATATATAATCTTGTTTATTTGAAATATTTAATATATAGTTTTGTATTTGGCTTGGAATTTTGGAATCTTTAATATAATGTAATGTGATATATAGTTTTAATATAATGTGATATATAGTTTTAACATAATTTGAGTTTAATATAGTATGTATTATGATTTTTATATAAAGATAAATTATTATAAACATAAAATAAGTAATGTGATATTTTCATTTTTAAGTTTTAATATATTTTAATAATACAAATTTTAATAAAAATAAATTTAATTTTTATTATTTTTAATTAGTATTAATAGATATTTTTATACATATGCATGTATAAATAAATTTTAATCTTTTTGTTATTGTAGAGATTGCAATCTATAAATTGTATTGGTGTAATTTTCAAGGATATCAATGCAAAAAAACACAAAGGTAATGATTCTTATCTTTTTCATATTTTCCTATATTTAGAGCAATATTTAGATAGTGGTGTCTCTCTCATATTTAGTTTGTTTTCTCTTTTGTGCTTTCTTGTAGGGATCTTTAAGGTATTGATGGGTATTTTGTGCCTTTCTTCAAGTATCTTTTAGGCATTGATCGGTATCGTGTGCCTTGCTTCAAATATCTTTTAAGCATTAATGGGTTGTATTTGCAGCAGTTTTTATAATAGAACTGCATGTTCTACTATTTTTCACATGTAATGACTGTATCAATGTGTATGTTCAGACATGATTCAAGATGAGATGGGAGTTTTGTAAACACATATACAAAAACACATTATTATAATACAATTTCTTATATTTTTTAGGAGTGGGGATTATACCCCCTCCAAATACTCTAGAGGATGGGGCGCCCCACCCTCTTTAGAGTAGTGCCATGTAGCATTGTGTGGTATGTTTTTTCACATGTATTGCTTTTTAACTCACTACTCTCTCTCTCACACACACACTAGTTTTATGTTTCCTCTTACATAAATTCTAACCATTTTCACTTATCACTATATATTTTCAAATCTAAACTTTTACACACTTTATTACATGGTGTATTATTCTTTAACTCACTACTCTCACACATACACTAATTTGATATTTCCTCTAACACAATATACATTTTTAAACCCCAACTTCTATACACTTTATCACATCTCATAATTCATTTTCTCACAATTTTTTATACTTTCACTTTCTTTTTTTCTTTTTTGTAATTTGATTTATCTTATTTTATATTTAGTTTTTTTTTAATTCAATAAATATCTATATTAAAATATTTTATATAATATAATATGTTTTGTTTGTGTAATAATGTGTTTTTGTTGGTTAAATGATATGATGATTATGTTTATTAAATGATGTGATGTTGTTATGATGATGTTTTATTTGTGTAATGATGTGTTTTTGTTGGTTAGATGATATGATGATGTGTTAATTAAATGATATGATGTTGTTATGATGATGATTGATTTTTAGTTGATAATATGTTTTTGTTTGTTAAAAGATATGTAGATTGTATTTGTTAGATAATATGATAATAATAATGATTGTGTTTGTTTGTTAGATAGCATGATTATGAACTTGTTAGATGAGATGATATGGTGGTGATTGTGTTTGTGTTTGTTAGATAGTTACCATGATTGTATTTGTTAGATGATATGATGAATTTGTATTTTTGTTTTTTATATGGCATGATTGTATTTGTTAGATGGTATGATGGTGTTGTGTTTTTGTTTGTTAAATACCATGAGTATGTTTGTTAGATGATATGATGGTGATTGTTTTTTTGTTTGTTAGATAGTTACCATGATTTTGTTTTTAGATGATATGATGGGTTTGTTTTTTGTTTATCACATGACATGATTGTGTTTTTTAAATGGTATGATGGTGTTGTGCTTTTGTTTGTTAAATAACATGAATGTGCTTGTTAAATGATATGATGTTGACATTTATATGTTTTTGATGTGTGCTTATGATGTGTATGTTTCTTTTGAGTATGTACATGTTTTTTATGTATGTGTTTGTTTATTGCATGTTTTTATATGATATGTTTTTGTTGGTTAGATGATATAATGGTTGTGTTTATTAAATGATATGATGTTGTTATGATGATGATTGATTTTATTTGATCATATGTTTTTGTTTGTTAAATGATATGTAGATTGTATTTGTTAGATGATATGAGAATGATAATGATTGTGTTTGTTTGTTAGATAGCATGATCATGTTTGTTAGATGATATGATGGTGATTGTGTTTTTGTTTGTTAGATAGTACTATGATTGTGTTTGTTAGATGATATGATGGGTTTGTATTTTTGGTTGTCATATGGCATTATTGTGTTTGTTAGATGGTATGATGGTGTTGTGTTTTTGTTTGTTAAATAACATGATTGTGTTTGTTAGATGATATGATGGTGATTGTGTTTTTGTTTGTTAGATAGTTACCATGATTGTGTTTGTTAGATGATATGATGGATTTTGTAATTTTGTTTGTCATATGACATGATTGTGTTTGTTAGATGGTATGATGGTCTTGTGCTTTTGTTTGTTAAATAGCATGATTGTGTTTGATAGATGATATGATGTTGACATTTATATGTTTTTGATGTGTGATTATATGTGTGTTGTTTGTTTTTTATATGATGTGTATGTTTCTTTGAGTATGTACATGTTTTTTAAACGTGTGTTTATTTTTGGGTTGTTTGTTTTTATCTATAATGTATATGCTTTTTTGAGTATGTACATGTGCTTTTAGTATATTTTTAAATGATGAGAAGATAATTGATTTTTAAATGATATGATATTTTTGTTTGTTGAATGATTTGATAATTGTCTTTGTTAAACTTTATGATGATTGTCTTTTTAGTGTATTTTTAAATGATAAGATAATTATTGATTTTTAAATGATAGGATGTCTCTATTTTTTAATTGATATCATAATTGTTTGTGTTAGATAATATGATGATTATTATTTATTTTTATGTGAAATAAGTATATTTATTTGTGTTATTCTTAGATTATATGATGATTGTATTTGTTAGATGATATAATAAATATTAGTTTTGATAATTGTGATGATAATTAATTTTGGTTTTATTTTAACATGATAGGACTTGTATATAAATATATATATATGATTAATAATATTTTTATTTGAAATTTATAAAATAAAATATAAAAATAAAAATAAAAAATAAAAAATTTCCTTATATTTTCTATTATATAATATTTATTATATTTTATAATTAATTTATATTTTATAGATTTTTATATAATATTTATTTTATTTTATAATTAATTTATATTTTATAGATTTTTATATCACATATTATATAGATTTTAATTATTATTTTTGTTTCCTTCTTTTTATTATATAATATTTATTATATTTTTATATCACATATTATATCATATTTTAAGATTTTAATTAATTCTCTTCTTTCTTTCTTTTTTTTTTCTTTCTTGTTTTTCTTATTTTATTTCACATTTATCTCTATCACCAATTTATTAACAAATAAAATATAAACCACAAACTTAATAACTCTCACACTAAACTCATAATTATCATAAATGTTAGTACTTAAAAACATAAGTATTAAACATTATAATTTTTAACATGTAAAGACAATTCATTATTTTTTAATATATTAATTAATTTTGCATAATGTCTTTCAATGTTATTATTAAATAGAATCACTTGTCAATTTATTAAGAGCATAACTCCTCACACAATAATGACTATCATCTGTTTTGTTGGTAATGTATAAAAGCATTATAACAACAAAGCACCATTTTTTTGAGGTTAAATGAGTTTCCACCTTCACATGGTTAGCCTTGTTAGTAGAGATTCTAAAATCTTGAAGCTAAGAGAAACTCAAATAATAATTTTTTATATGTAAGATGATTATGTTGATAGAAAATTAATAAAAAAAATATGTATTTAATAACATTATTCACTTTGTTAACCTGTATAGTATTGTTAGTAGAAATTCTAAAATCTCAAAACTAAGAAAAGCTCAAATGATAATCTTTTATATGTAAAATGAATTATGTTGATAGTGGATTGAAAAGATATATTTTAATGTTTCTAATATTTAAAAGTTAAAAACTAACTTTCATATGTAAAATAAATTATGTTGATAGTGGATTGGAAAAAAAAAATTTAATGTTTCTAAAATTCAAAAATTAAAAACTAGCAATGTAGTGTGTAGTAATAATATTAGACATATTTTATATATAAATGATAAAAAGTATATATTATAAAAGATGAAAGCATGTCACAAAAGTTGTATTATGCCACAAAATGATAAATTTTTGAAGGAAACAAAGAGTTAAATTTCATTATATAATTAAAAATGTGAAAACAAAGTTTGACCCTAACAAGATTGAAATTATTGAAATTGATTAATTAATTCAAAATAAATAAATAAATAAACTAAACTATGTTTTGGTGGTTTTAATTTTTGTTTGAAAATTAGATTTAAAATCATAAATATCAAAAACATTATCATGAAACTTTGAAAACCATTACCCATATATTTTAGAATATCTCTCATCATCTACATGGATAATGTAAATCCTAAAAACACTATAAATGAGTTGAATGTTTAAAACCTTTACATAATGTAGATCTTCAATGTCATGGAAGCCTTTTTGAATCACAAACTAATTTATGAAAAGTTTAGTGCAATTCTAAGATTGTTAACATGCACATTTTACAAAGAGAGTAATGTTTAATCCCTCTAAATAATATTAGTAGATCTCCAATGTCATGAAGCCTTTTCAAATCACAAACCATTTTAGGATTAACTTTTGATGATGATGTTAACATGTGAAATTCAATAGCTTAACAAAATGTCTGGCACTAAACTTTCAAATCCTCCTATATTTCTTAAAACTAAATATTAGAACAAGAAAGTCAACTTACATGTCTAAGTTTTTCCTCTCTAATTTTTGTTTAAATTTTCTCTTCCTATATTCACAACAATGTGATTCATGGACCTTGCCTTTCAAAAGGCTCATAACCACATCATGTTTTCCTATTGAAATCAAAATTGTACCCTCAAAAAGCCTCGTACATTGCATCAAAACCCTCCTTCAAGTTGGTCTACAAATAATCCAATACAATATGTCAGATTCCAGTTCAACAATACAAATACAAATCTTTACAAATGCAATTCAATCAACATTGACACATCAAAAACATCACATTGTCAATACCATCTCAGAGCATAACAAGTTTCTTCTTCAATAGTTTCCTCTTCAATATTATGGTGTTATGAAAGACATTCAAAATTGAGCATATAACGTTTCAATATTCGATAGATTAGGTCAATTGGAAACAAGGAAAAGTGAATCAATGCATAAATTAGCAAGCAAATCACATCCAACAAATTTATAGTACCAACTTTCTTATGGTGTGTTGGAACCAAAAGCTATTTCCTTGACATACACACACACAATCCATTTTTAAGGTCACGACCAAGCCAGACACCAAATTGGTGTATGGAACCCCCTCGTTTGTGGGACAAAGGACCAAACACCAAATTGGTGTATGGGACCCCCTTGTTTCTGGGAGAAAGGACCCCCTCCATGCAACGATTTGACTACTAAAGTCTACAAAGGTATGCATACCCTACCCCCCTCTGGATTTGAAATTGTAACCTCTTAGGAGGAAACACATGTTCTTAGCCATTAAGCCCCTAACCACTATTGCCATCAATATGAAACCCCTAACCACTATGAACCAAAATTATCTTTAATAGAAAAACGTAAAGACCTATTAAGTTGAACAAAAATGATCTCAATATCAACGACCTATTAACAAGACGATACAAAACATATATGCTATAAGAAAAAATGCAACACATAACAATGTACTAGTTGAAGATGATGAAATATTTATATTGTCCCTGAATGGTCTAGAGGATTAATTTTATCTTAAGGTGTTTTTGCTTGCATGATACAACCTTATCAAGAACCTTATAAGCTTTAATAACAAAAACATTGGTCCATAGCTTCAACTCTTCATATTTTTCTTTTTAGATATTATAAAAAAACAAAAAAAAACATGCATATTGAAAGATCAAGTAACCAACATACAAAACATTACTCTAAGCAACGAGCAATCCAATTCTCTCACATCGAGTGACCTTCATTATTGTACAATTTTTACACATGAAGGCTTTTCGGATAACTCGGATCCATCGTGCATCACCCCCGATTGACATATATATTGATTATGGGAACAATCCACAAAACGATAGTATGAAAATTATTTGTATTAACCTAATCAAAGGAACAATTTGATGGATATAAACCAAGCTCTAATTACAAAAAAGGTGATAGGGTTCTATTTATCAAAAGTATTTCATTTTACAACCAATGATTATTGCTTCATGTGTCTCGATTGCTTTCTTATAAGGTTAATACCTCAATAATAATCATCATTTACAACTTGGAAACGAATACATATCTAAGTTGTCTTTAGAAACGGGTTATGATCCTATGCATATACACCCACATGACTCGAGTGTTTGCATAAAATATGGGTGTATAGTTAAGGACTTCTCCAACATTTAAGTTTCGGCATGGCAATGGCATATGGAAAGGATGTTTGAAAGAGTTCATGATAAGGATGTTATAATCAAAACCAATTTTAGAAAAGGTTTGGGAAAAAAAATTGCAATGAGTTATTTTTTTTTGGTGAACCATAAGAAATGAACAATAATGAATTTGGGGAAAAATATTTTATAAAATGGTAAGAGCGACAAAATTGAGTGTGATGAACTAGTGTCCATGGAAAAAGACAAGAAAATAAAAATATTTCCAACATTAATGATTGTATTTTATAAAAAAACATAAGACCACCACTAAAGTGTCTTACTAAATCAATTTGAGTTCAAGTATGCAGATGATGATGATTAAAAAAAAGTATAGAACCAAACAAAATAGGAGTTCAAGTATGTAAATGGTGATGATTAAAAAAAAATTAGAACCAAAAATAATAGGACTTGCAACTAATGACAATTGTGGCTACATACATGGTCAGTTACAATTGTGGCTACATACATGGTCAATTACAACTTCTAATTATTTAAGTTTTCAACAACAATATATTGTTTACGCGGAAACACCTTCACAATTCTCAAGGATTATTGGTTACATGTTTTCGAGTATAGGCCAAAGCTACTTGGAAAAGCACAAAAGGAACAAAAAAATTGCTTCATCATAAACACCCACACAAATCTTGAGGATATAACGAGGGAAAGTGGGAAAGATAAAGGAAAATATTTAAAGGTATCCCAAAAGGGTGTTAATAGTAAAACATATCTATACATATTTTTTTTATTCAAATATGATAAAAATCAATTTAGTGCCTTTTTAGACTGTTGAAATAGCTAGGTAATGGCCACAAAAGATTCAAATAAGAAGCAACTACACAAAGAAGGTACAAAATGCATAGTTACAAGGTACATATATAGCATAGCCAATGCTAATTGAATACTTTCTAGAAAACTAGGTGTATACCATAGTAAATTATTACTCCATAATGCTTGCACATTAATAGCAACTTGTCTATTGAAGTAAAGGTGCAAAATTCACATTTCAACACACAAATACTTCAACAGAATTTACATATGAGTTAAAATTGTGAAGTTTACAAATACATGCACCCTACAAGGCCCTTATTGTCATCCTCTATAGATTCAAGTCCTTCACTATGGATGTAACATAATTCAAGTCATGCCAAATACAAACACAAGTTACATGACTTTGGAAATGGAAATGTAACACAAATCTTGTTTGGGCTCTTTGTGGCGCAAGTCCTTCTCTATGGATGTTAAATATGGATGAATTGTATGCCTCCATATAGAAATAGAACTGATATGAAAAACATACAAAACACTTATTACAAGTGTTCATAAGGTAAAGTTGAACTTGTCTTATGAGGTACTATTTGCTAATAAAGCCATTAGAATTAGTTGAACTATAAAATTAGATAAAGAATAGAATTTGAAAAAAATACTCTTGGAAGTCCTTAATAAGAGAAAGGCACCTTGATGAAAAGAAGTATTTAATAAGAGAAAGGCACCTTGATGAAAAGAAACATTGGCTAATATATTGTCAAAGAGGCAAGAAAAGAATATGTAATCTCTCATTCGTGTGTAGCGGAACACCACAAAAATAACTACAATTTGTATGAAAACATTATTTACACAAATACAAATGTTCAAAGATATATTAAAAATTACATAACTTGGAAAGACAACTATTTTACAAGAGTCTAGAACATTATCCCTGTTATCCCCGATTTCTAGGGATAACTAGGAGATCATGTCTCGAGGCCCACAGGTCCTAGACATGGAGTACCGAGAGCAGGATTGACCTAAGCATGGCCCTGGAGGGCCCATCCTTCTTCTTCTTCGCCAGATTTGTTCTGTCAGCAGCAGCACTACCCATCACCATCGGCTTGGACTTGCATCAGAGAAGACTCTTGCTTCGTGAGGTAATTGGTCCAGGTATCATGGTATGTGTCATGTTTGATCGTTATAACTTTCTTATATATGCATCAGGTTCCTTACATTTCTGACAACTGCTTGGATCTTACACTAACCCACTTGACCATTGTTGGGGGAATTAACAGGGTGCCCCAGCAAGCTGGTATCCATGGGTTTTGGTTAGCCACCAAGGGGGATTTGAAGAGCCATCGTCCGCTCCCGCCATACAATCATTTTACATCTTATCTCCCTTACATCCATCCCATTCCCCTAGTCCGGGCATTAGGATGACCTATTTGAGGGGTTAAACTTTGTCCTGTGGGAAGAAGGGGCTAAAGGCCCAGGGGGTAAAAGCAGCCGGTAAAAGATAAAATCCATAGGAAATAATCCTAGAGATGCTTCACCCAGGGATCCCCGAGAAGGCAATAAAAGGCCTCTCGATAAGAAACAAAAGGGACCCGAAGAAAATAACAAAAAAAAGACCTAACCAAGAGGATGGGAGGTCTCATCACGATCCGACCCATTATGTTCATAGGTATCTAGCGGTGTGACATTGCCATTATCTGGTTACCACACCAGGGAAATGACCTTTGGTTACATGGCCAAGGGAAAGGGGGTCTCATCACGAGCCAACCTTATCATTTCTGTGAAAATACCAGTGGGTAACACTGTCAGCTCTGGTCACCATGCCAAGGCAGTGTCCTCTGGTCAAACCTTGAAGTAAAAAGAAAGAAAAAGCAATAAATAAAGAATAAAGGCAATAAAGGGGCTTGGAAAAAGTGCATCCATGACAGGTACAGCTCACCTCTTACAAAGGCACCCACAGACAATATCTACCCTTGGTCTTCACTATGACTGGACATCCTTAAACCATACCACTTCATGAACATGGCTTGAATAATCTTCTGTGGAAACTTTCCTCTTCTTATGGATACCATCCCAATAGGTTGTTCTGTCTATTTCTTCAACTTTGTATAGTAGATCAGTGTAATGTCTTTGAGCTGTTAGAGGATATGTTAGGGGTTTTATGCATGTATTTGATAAATGTAATGATGAAATATGATTGACATTGCTATGATCCCAAGGACTGATGAGCCCATGGAGGGCGAAGTTTTTGATGTGTAGGACCATACCCGACGGACAGGTACCAGTGGACCGGTACAAATGGGGATATGATTAGCTCGGACCTCCATGGGGCTGAAGAGCCCATCAGATGGTTGTTGGGATGGCAGAGACAGGACAACGTTATGATGAGCCTTTGCACGAGAAGAAAGAAGGACGTTCCACCCAGGACACTTTGGCAGAGCCCGGCCTAGGGGGGATCACCCACTTCAGATGAAACGTTTGCCCCTTGATGGACAGGACGTCACCCAGAAGAGCAGGACGTTATCCTGAGCGTGTGGCAGTGTGATGAGGCTATTTGGCACGTGTGGTAGCTTGGAGGAGCCCTAGAAGGGCCAACGTCTGGCTTCTGGATGTTGGATATGCCCAAAAAGGGCTAACGTCTCCCTCAGAAGGGCTTGACGTCCCACTTTTTGCTCATATTATGTCATTTTTCTAGTAGTTAATGCAAAAACAGTGTAAATTTTGTAGTCAGCCTTGTCGGCTATTTTAATGACCTATTTTTTAATTGAAAGGTCATGGATTGTTATAAATTGAGGACGTTTTTCCTCATTTTTAACATAACACAACTCACTCTCTTGTGAGAAACTATCTTTTAGCCTTTTGTTTGGTAATTTTGGTGTTCTAAGTGAGGCGCAACTCTTCTTGGAGGATTTCTCTTAGCATATATGGTGTTTCTCTCATGGAAGGTTTACAACTAGGGTTTGATTATGAATTCTTCATGATATGTAAGTGAATTTTTCATGCAAAACTTATTAAGTGAATGGTTGTAGGCTTGATTTCTTACATTTTTCTATTATATTGTTGAATCTTGAAACCCTAGGTAGCAAGCACACTAGTAGTTCATTGCTATATGTCCCCATGTTTGAGAAATTGTTTTAGCCATTGATAAAGGAAGATAAAGCCTAGCCGTTGCTACACTTTCTCTCATTTTATGAGTTAGCATTAAAGTTATAGGTTGAAGAGAGGAGACGTCCTAGGCCTAGTTAAATCTACACCTAGGGTTTTAACCTTCTAGGGTTTGAAAAAGCCTTGCTCCTCCAACACTTTTCTCCCTTAGATCTGTACTTTGAAGCTAGCCGTTTTGCCAAGTGTGTTTAGAGAAAGAGGAAGGAGTGTGAGGCCTTTCTTAAGCAACACCGGAATGAGCCTCCTTCTCTTAGGGTTTTGATTCTAGGGCCTTGCCATTGCAGCACCATAGAACCCTACCCTCCAGTCTCTGAATTCTAAATCCTCCCAAGATTTCGTTTTCCCTTGATTTTGACTCCATTTCACCCTAAGGCACTCGTTAGACTTACAACGTTGAGCTTGTAGTGTTCAAAATCATCTTTTAAAACTTTCATTCTTGAAACCCTAACTAACCCTAACACTACTAACCTAGGCTGATGTCATACTTGACGCAACAACCTTTCTAACTAGCAAATAAGCAATTAATGATGACGTCAAGCATTTATTGAGCTATTGTTGAGTGAGAATACTGTTGGCTTGGTCATTATTATAGACATTGATGAATTGGTGATCTTGCATAGGTTATTTAGTAAAACGTTGACCTCATTTTGTCTATTATATTGCTTATTAAATGAAATTAGATAATTTAGAAGTACTAACCCTTTGAATTATAACCTGCAAATATACATATTGTGTTGTTATTGTCTTGTTCCAGGCAGGAGTTCTCAACAGGGACTTCACTTCTTTATTGGTTGATTAGCCTGATTATCTGATACCGGTGGTAACCTGAGAGGAGGGAAAACCTTACTTCATGACCTTATATTCGTTTCCTCTTCAAACCCCAGGTTACCAGGGACATCTCCCCTGGGATAACCTCCCTAAACAGAAAGAACCTCCCCATCGAGGTGACAGTGGGTGGGAAAGGTTCCTGTTACGCCAGTTTGTCCACTATCCTGTAGCCTGTGACCTAAAATACAAACTGCACGATAACATTTTGGAGTCGTTGTCGGGGAACACTGAGTCAATATTCCTCAATGACAAATCTTTTGGTAAGCCTTGCCTCAAAGACCTTTCTCTTACAAGCTTACCTGGCGACTCCACTAGGATTTTATTCCCCTTTTCTTTGGTAGTTTCAGGAAAACTATCTGGTGACTCCACTAATATTTCTTAGGGTGCCACATTACTTTCTGTGATATTTTCAAGTTATGAGATCATGGCACATTGGGAACAAATGTATCCGAGTATTGATTTTAGAGGTTTTCAAGGATACCCAAATTACTTTGATACAAAATGGCTAGACAACTCTCCAATGTTTTTGGGGCTCCCAGCTCCTCACATAGTAAATTTTTTGGAGCATTTGAGCGAGATAAAGTTGGGAGGAGAGGATTCTCTTGTAAAGTTGTTCTTGCTCACTCTTCCATCCTACTTATAAAAGCGCTTTAAGAGTTGTTGCAAGGACAGGGGTATATCATCTTTCATGCACCTCATCAGTAGGTTTATAGACCTTACTAAACCAGATTTCCAAACGTATGAAGATGTCCTTCAAAACCTCATGGTAACCTTACACCACAAAGGATTCACCACTGAGATTGTAGAAGATCTCAAGAGAGTTTATCATGATCAATACCGAGAATCTGCTGATATAGGAGACGAGGTTTATGAAGACCATTATCAACCCCTTGAAGAGGAGCAAGACCTCTCCCATGATCCAATAAAATGAAACAAAGATATAACCAGAGACGTGCATTATGAGGATGAAGCACCAGTAATCGCTCCTCAATCTGATGAAGATCTCCAAGGTCCTGTCCATCCTGCACAAGATGAAGAGAATGAGGTAAGTCATTTTCATTCTTTTGATGATACCTTGTTCTATGACTCGGAGAATGAAGAAGGAATGGAACCCTTGGATAAGCTAGATCCCCTATGTCTCAAGACTGAAGATGCAGAGGCAGATCTTCCACCTGATGAAGCTATCCAAATACTTGAAGCTCTTGCACATGAAGGATTAAGCGAGGTAAATTATTCCCCCTTCCAAGTTTTTAGTGGTTCTTTGCCTTATGACACAAAGAGTACAGAAGTATTGGATGTTTTGACTCCTCCATGTTATGATATTGATAATGACATAGTTGATTTCGACGAGTTCATACATGTTGGGAGACGTAGATGGGATGCATTTAGCTATGATATAGATCCCATATATGACATAAGAAGTCATCCCCAAGTATTGCCTTTGCAATTATCACAGCAAGCTCTCGAACAGGGGCAACAGGGAGATGAGATGTTTACTGACTCTCCACAAACACCCAAGGTTGACCGAGTGCAACACTTGCCTGATGATTTCCGGTCTTACCTTAAGGCCTTTGACGAGTACTCCTCCGAGCACTTAGATTTACCCTATGAAGATGACTATCAACCGCCACTATGCTCGGATTTTGATAGGAGTAAAAACATTGGTTGCCTAAAGAAGGATTCTCATGACTTTTCACCCTAGCCACCTCTTATTACTTTACCGTGCTTTTCTATTAAAGGTGTAGTTGGGAAGTACCTTTTTTATGTTGAGTTTCCTCCTAGGCAAACCCTAGACTCCAAGGGATGTTTGGGTATTGCAAATTTGAGTCAGTTATACCAGTTTTTCAACTTTCCCTTGATAGTTTGTCAGTCGTCTACTAGATCTTTGTCAACCCCTTCCTTGACTTCGGAGCATGAGGATGTCTTAGGTAGCCATTTTACAGGCCCTTTTGGTCAGTTGTCTGAACCTTGCATTTTTCATGACCCTTTCTTGAAGTGGATTGAATACTTTCCTCAGAGATGGATTTGGCAGGATTTTATCCCTCCCACCCACCTCCATGAGTTAGACTTTGAGATTCTTGATGATGTGATATATATTCTAACTCATGACATTTTTGTGCTTGATTCATCACTGTTTTGGTTTATGATGAAGCACAAAGGCAGGTATCAAGGAACGTTGTTGGGTTGGCTTCACTGGTTGTTTGACTACACCAACATGCAGCCAACAGGTAAGTACAGGTAAGTGTTTCACTTTCTATTTGCATTTATGATTACTTTGTATACATATATCTATAGTTGCGGGGTGGAAATACCACCCCACCTTAGTTGTTGATGCCATATTCGAGTGTGAGCAAGTCTGCAGGTTTATGCCATAGATGTTGAGTTTCTCATGCACTCTACGGTGAGCACATGTCCCCGAGTTGGAGCTAGATGTTATCCCC